>PVHX01002521.1:0-166061 GCA_004024805.1 Geosciurus inauris
CCCAAAAAACCAAATGCCGAATGGTCTCTCTGATTAGTGGATGCTGATGAATAAGGGAGGTGGGAATGGGAAACATAAGAGAAATAGAGAAACACTGGACGCGACATGGGGGAGGCGGGGGGCAGGAAAGGGGAATGGGTATAGTAAAGATGGTTGATAAAAAAAAAAATATATATATATATATATATATATATATATATATATATATATATATATATACTGTTCATTGAAAGTGCATATAAAGATTGTTTAATATGAAAAAAAAAAGCTGGTCTTATTTTTATTATTGTGATCATTCCTTTTAATTTCTCCTAAAAGTAATATTGTTATTTTAGAGTATAACTTCCTCTTCTACCATTAGTGTCCTGTTTTATGAGAGCCCCTACTTCTCCTTGTATCTTTTAGTCCTTGTGTTTCTGGTCTCAATCTTCCTGAAATCTCTGATGATGCTTAGCTTTCCCATTCACATTTGAGGCAGTAAGGGTTGATTAGAAACTCTGTGTCAACCATCAGGACTTGTCAGGTGATCCAACAGGAAGTGATTGTTTAATTGAGAAATTCTCAACTTTTTTTTTTTTTTCCTTTCCCAGGTTGGTCAGTTTCCTCTGAAAAGAATCTGGGAATCTGCCTTAGGGTACAAGCTTAGCTGCCATCATTCTCTGTGCTGGTGGAGGAAAAGGGCTGGTAATCTCACTGTTTCTCTATGACATTCACTTACTTCTTCTGTTTCCAGCTGTGTCTGATATCATCAAATCTAAACTCCCTATGGTTCAACATTCTCAGAGTATACCTCTTGTCCTTTAATCATCTGCTCGGGTGGAGGAGGATAGATACCTGATTGTGTGGGGTAGTCAGAGTGGATTTAGGCTGAATTGACATAATTTGTAGGGTTCAGGGAAAAATGAAAATATCAAGTCACTTACTTATTAAGAATTTCAAAATGAAAACAGCAAAGTATTAAGCCATGTGAGGGCTTCATAAGCCTGGGGGTTGGGGGGTTCTCTGCAAGTATACACATTGCATGCCCATAAACTGAATCTTAATGTAGGTGTCTAACCACTTCTTAAATAAATTTTAAATTAGTTCTCCTAACTATAGCCCTGCTTGCACTTTATTTCTTCATGGGCATCTGGAGATCCCAAAGCCTGAGATTCTCATGATTCTCTTGTTTTTTGCTTTGTTCCTTTAAGGCTTCCTCTCTGTAGCACTTGAATTTCACATTGCTTCTGTCATCCTTTGTCTTCAAGCCTTTAAAATTGTGTTGACATCTTTCATATGTTGTCCTTTCCTCTCTTGTTCTCTTTGTCCTTATGGGTTTTTGTCTTCCTTTCAAAAATCTATCTTCGCTCATTTTACTAGTGTTTTGAGAGAAAGTTAAAAGTAAATGTTTGTTTTATATATGCCATGTTGAATAAGAAATCTGAATTTTAGTTTTATATTTCTCACAAACTTCTATTGATTTTCTTATATACTTTCTGTATTGACCAGTCTTCATTAGTTTAATAAATTATTATTTTTAAAAAGATAACAGAGAATCTTAACTGAACAAGCAGTCATAAATGTATTTCATAGCAACGAATGACTTATTTTGGTCATTAAGCCATGTTAGTGTGAGGGATGTGCTTTCTCTATTAAAGTACCTATGTTATTTGGTCCTTCAACATTCAACAAATATTTATTGCATACTTCCTATGGAACAGGTACTACTCTGGATCTTGATTGTATAACATATTTATAAAGCATTACTGTACTTGGTAGTCTTGAACTCTATGTGGAGGAATTTTAGAGAAAATTGATTTCAATTTCCGTATTTTAAAGATGAGGAACATGATGCCCAGAGGGACTTACTAGATTATGAACTTCTTAAGAAAGAGACCTGGAGGCTTTTTAGTCTCTTTGTTGTAATTGCCTTACATCCACCAAATGATGACTTATAAATTGGCTTTTCAAGTGCTTTAAAAGATAAAGCATAATTTAAAACATTATAGGTATCATATAATTTATTAGTTATAAATACTATGATACGAGATATATGAAATATACACAATTCTCAGACATTTGCATTTTCTTTTTTGCAGTACTAGGAATGGAATCCAAGGCCTTGCAGTTGCTAGGCAAGCACTCTACCACTGAGCTATATCCCCAGCCCAACATTGGCATTTGAAATATAAAAAAGCAAATAATGTTTCACAACTAAAATTGAAGAGAAGAAATACAGTTCTACAAATGAATCAAGTAAAGACTTCACTAAATATCCAAGAACCTTTGTCTTAGGGAAGAGCACATCACTGACAACATCTTCAATGTAAATCTTTTGGGGTAGCAATGGTACTTTGACTGTGATCTTGGTCAGGAGGCACAGGGAAGTCATAAGCAAGAGAAAGACCAGGAAGGAACAGGAGCAAATTCAATACTGATGAATGTTAGGAGCTTTACAAGCAGCACCCACAGCTTTCCCTGGATCCTTAGATTTGTAGTGAGCATAGTAGCCAGAGTTCACTTGAAGAGGCACTTAGCTGAAGCACCTTTTAATGGGATGGCCTCAGGAAGAAAGCCGGAAATAAACATTCAGTTTAGTTTGTCTATTGTCAATGCTTTCTTGCTTTTGGATAAAATGCTCTAAAAGGCAAAAATTAGGACTTCTACAGTCTCCTGAAACCAAAAAGCAATTAATAATTTTCAAGGTATTTACTATCCTTTTGTAGTTTTGCCCCACTAAACAATGACAATAAAATAGTCACAACTGAATGAAAATCTGTGTTGTACCAGGAACTATGCTAAGTGCTTCTCCTACATCATTCTGCTCAAATCTTGCAATAGTAATCTTCAAAGTAGATATCTATAGATATAGGAATTAAGGCTCAAGTAGATGGGACAACTTGTCCAAAATCAAGGTGTTAGTGAGGTAGCCAAATTTTGAATCCAGTTTTCTCCCACTCCAAATCCCATGTTTCAACCAAACCTGTATAGACCATGTGTACTACACAATATATTTGATTAGTTTGGTGTGTTTTTCATGTTTTTTGTGCTGGTTATGTTGATGACTCACATGGATTGATTGATTATGGGAAAGAGTTGGATAAGGAAATTAACATTATCATAAAGTTGCTTATATCAAACGACTGTTGAAAGTGAGAATTTCATGTGAAGTCATTCTTAGAGTATTTTGATTTCAGTGATTTGCATCTGACCATTGACCGCTGATTATCAAATATGGTATAATATGATGAAGCTTCAAGTTTAGTAGAGCATGTAATGAAAACTCTATCACAGACCATTCCTGATTTTCTCCACTCATTAGTTGTCTTCAAAAAAAAAAAAAAAAAAAAAAACTAAAAAGAAAAAATACACTACACTAAACTAAACTCTGGATTCCTACTGTAGGAAATGATATTGTCCCCCGAAAAGGATTATATGTTCACTAAACACAATTGTTTTAGTAATTACTAAAAGACTGAAGATGTATTATGAGACTGTTTGGTTTACTCAAATGCGGATAAAGTTTTCAGAAGTTAAGAACATCTTCCTCCTTAGTAAAAAATTGTCTCCTGACAAAAGCAGGAGGAGGCTATACTAAATATTCTGAGGCTGGATCAGTAAGGGATTTTTAGGGACAGCTTATTCTTCAGATTTGGTAACTTGTCAGCTACAGTTGATCAATTGTTTTTTCTTTTTATGGTGCTGGGGATTGAACCTAGGGCCTTGTGTATGTGAGGCAAGCACTCTACCGACTGAGCTATATCCCCAGCCCTCAATTGTTTCTTCATGTGTGAGAGGTGGGCACGTTGATGATCAGAGTAGAAAAGACTTCCTGCCCTGCCTCCAAATATCTGCCTCATATGATTTCATAATTAGAAACTAACTCGGTAACAGATTTTCCAATTACATAAGTTACTTTGATCTTTCTGGTCATATATGGCTATATATATATGTATATATACACACATATATATATACATCCTATGAGTATGGTTATCTAAGGATTGTAGAGCCAAATGTTTAAAGGGCTGCCAAGTAACCTAACTGAGAAACAAGCCAAGTAAGAACTATGGCAAGGTTTCTCAGCCTTGATATTCTTGACATTTGGGGCCACATAATTCTTTGTTCTTGGAGGCTATCCTATGCACTGTCAGATGTTCAATGGTATCCCTGACTTCTTAGTAGATGCTAGTAGCATACCAACTCCCAGTTGTGACAACCAAAAATGTCTCTGGACATTGCCAGATGTCTCTTGAGAGGCAATGTCATCCTGGGCTGAGAACCACTGACTACAGAAAAGTAAAAAACGTTATTCAAAGACACAGATTCTCCTTCTCCACATCTGATTCCTGCAAGGTGGGAATACTGGCCATTATTGCCAGACCTGAGAAATTTTCAGCAGATGTCAGAATTCCTGGTATCTTAAAGTATGAAAACATGGAGTTTTAAAATATTTGTATGCATATTCTTTTCCTACATTCTTTCTAGAGTAGAACTGTGAGAGTCAGACATTTGAGGATTTTTAGAAATTTCTGAGCTGAAACATATCCAACCAGGAACCCAAATTATCAAATATGTGTCTGGGATAGGCCATTTTGGGGTTTTGGCTAATAGGAATAATAGGAAAGAGAGTGGTGTAGGGCCTTGGAAGTATGCAAGGGAGCTTAAAATATGGGAGAGAGAAATTAGGTAAAAAACAACTCTTTGACTTTCAATTGACATGTATATTTATTCCTGGTGGACTCTCCCTAGTATTCCTTTTCCCATCTTGTCTGTTCAAGGGAGCAGCTGTAGCAAGTTGTTAGAATTTTTATAATAACATTGCCAGGAAACTTCTCCACTGTGTTCTGGCTCTGCAAGAGAAAAATCAAACTTATAAGAGGAAGATGTGTTATCTTTGCTCTTTTACCAACCATATGCACCATTGGCTGGTTTATCTTTATTAGGTGCACAATCCACTGTAAACAAACATTATAAAACCAGCAATTTCAAAATAATGTATTCATTTGTACTAAGACTTCTGCTTGTTCTCTTATCATATGCCAGAAAAGAAATTTCTCTGAGTCAATTTTCCAAAGATAGTACTTTTTCTAAAAAATCTTTAATAGCAATACTTTATTTATGGAACATAGAGCAATATAGGATAACCCTTAAGATGACATTCTCCTTTTTTTTAGCTTGAGAAATGTTCTGAATGTATCAAATCTACCAGGAATATAGTAATTAAAAATTAGTTATTTTCACCATATATACTAATAGTAATTAATTATAATACATAGTGATGAACAATTAAATTTTGTTTTTATTAGGAGAAACAGAATTCACAGTTATTCAAAGAAAATAATATGATGTTGCCATTGACAGAACTAGAGGGAGGGAAGTGAATGCTGACTGAAATCAAACTTCCTTCTGTCATTTATATCTGGCCATTTATTCCAAAAATCATTTCTCTGACTTGGAATCCCTAAAGTCCAGTTTTGACAAGACTAACTCTCTATAGTGTGACAAGATAGCGATAGCAGAGTCTAGCAGTTTTAAAAGTTATATGCTTGGGAAACATTTCAAAGAGTGTTAGACTGAATAAAGAAGTCTACCGACTTTATGAAGCCAAAGAATCTAAACTTCACAACATGTCTTTGGTTGCCAAGGTGTGTACTTTGTAATTTAGTGACCAAAAATGGTTTCTGAAAGCTTTGCCCTCATAATATTCCATAGAAATAAATGGAGCTCTAAGCCTAAGTGTGGGATGGAGGAAGGTTTGCTCTGCTCCTCAGGCCGATATCTCTCTGTCAGTGACGGCACTTCCTATTTTCACTTTGGACTGTCTCCCAGGTTACTCTCAAACCCATCTTAGGAAATGATCTGCTGTTTGATTTAAGGTGTATTTGAATCAGCATGTAAATGTATCCAGTAAGCTTTATCTCTTACCATGGAATAAATGATGACTTGTTATGGAAATTCAAGCATCAGCTCTCAGATGAAGAGATAACCTGTCAGGTAAGAAATGCTGTCTTTGGCCCTTATAATCTCCATGTATGGATTACAGATGGCATGAAGAAGTTCTTAGTGCTGAAAACAGATTAGTCCTTGTTATGATTTATGTCTCTGTCAAACTCTTTGGGGTCTGGCTGAGCCTAGGAAGAATTCTGTACTCGTCGACACTGTAGTTTAACCTGGAACCCTTGATCTGAACAAGAGGGGTGTATGCATGAAGACATAGACAGAGTTGGAGCACCCCAAAGGCTGCTGAGGCACATGGCCAATAGCTCATGGAAATTTTGAGTCATATTGGCTACTGTGCTTCATTCCTCACCCTTATCTGAAGTCCTTAAAGACATCACAGAAAATTTCACCAGTGTTAAAAGTGTTTCCACAGCTCTGCAGGAAAAGGGGTGGGGTGCAGTTTCCCTCTCAGATTTGGAGAAAATAGACACAGTTTTCTACTTCCAAAGCTAGTGCACACCTGGTCACCAAAGATAGCAAATGAAACAAAGCATCATCTGCCACTTGAGTAAATGCAATCCATGCAGTATGATCCTCAAGCAACTTTTATTCTTATTCTCATGGTCTCCCCAGTGCTGTTCTGTTGGGTTAGTTCTTGCTCCTGGATCAAAACTCAGTCTCCAGCTGGTCCCTCTTTGGTAACAGCATCTTTTATTCACTTTCTGTAGAAAGACACAGCCTCAATTGAGTAACCACAAAGTTCATCTTGATTTAAAGTTAAAAATTCAGTTGTGACTATAAATTGAAAACTTTTCTTCCCCCTCCACTCTTGTCTGTTTCATGCTGGATGCTTCTCGTCAGCAGAAAGAGTGAGAATGCTCAGCTTCTGCTTTTCCAACCTAGGATATCAATTTTCTCCACTCCTAAAGCTGCTAATCAGGGTTAGGTCACAGGATAGGAAAACATGTCAAAGGTCAGGAATGAACTTAATGGGTACTGTCATTTTAATCCAGAGTCAGTATATTCTGGGCCTGACAGACATTAAAACATGTCCCTTTGATGGGAGTAATTGTGAGATTTTCAGAGAACACCTCTGGTGTGGTTTGTATATGGTTTGTCTCTAGGGGTAATAGTGTTGAAAGATGAGAGGACCTTTAAGAGATGATCTGGTCATTAAAAAGGATTAACACTTTTCTTGTGGGATTGAGTTCTCGTTTTCTCTGGACTGGATTGGTTATTATGAGAGCAGGTTGTTTTAAAGCAAGCCTGGCACCTCCCCTTGGTCCCTCTTGCAGGTGTACCACTCTTCTGCACATGTCTGTTTCCCTTCTGCCTTGCTGCCTTTCACAGATTAGCACTTGGAGGTTATCAGAAGCTGAGAGGCTGTCAGCACCATGGTTGTGGACTTCCTGTAGTGTGAGAGAGTAAACCTCTTTACTTTATAACTTATGCAACCTAGGGATTTTGTCATAGTAACAGAAGATGAACCAAAGCAATCCTCATCATGCTCCCCAGTGCTGAGGATCTCTTATCTAAAATTCACTTGATATAGAAGATTTATTCCTTCAACTGCTAGAAATAGAATGGTCCTGCCAATACCATCTACTATGTCAGCATTTATGTGCCAACCTTCTGTCATGCAAGAAAAATGATCACTCCCTTCTTGCCCTGAGAAACTCTGGGAGTGTGAGCCACCATAGCAGCCTTGCTCCTTTGCTCAATAATTAACATCCTTGCAGTGCCCACCTGAGCTGTCACGTATCAGTACTTTTTCTGCTTTTGTCTTACTTAATCTGTCAAATAATCACCTAATAGGACTATGAGACCAGGAAAAACACATTCTAGTCAGTGTGTGTGACCTAATGTAACAGTCTTGTGATCCCCATACATGGCTTCTCATCCTTTTAATTGGCAAGAGCAAAAGAAACAAAATTGTACAAGAGTCACAAAGTGCATGGGGTGTGTGTTATAGCGACTGGAGATTGGTAATGAGGAGGAACAAAAATAAACATCTGTTTGATTACTAGATAAGCTCTGTGCTGAGAAGAGATCTTTTGTGGTGTGTTCACCGGTGCTGGGGGTTAAACCCAGTGCCTTGTGATGTAGGCAAGCATTCTGCTAACTGAGCTATATCTCACACTGGTGCATCCTAAGCCCTCCCACTAATGCCTGGCATATAACAGACCATAGGATTTATAAATATTTCTTGAATTGAATGGTTGAACCATTTGTGTTTCATTCTTCTCATGATGGAGTATTGGAAGTGATAACTCCCAATTCCCATGGGAGTCATGAAAAAGAATCTAATTTCATTTTATTTTATCCCACCAGTAAAAAGGACATGTTTTTTGAAAAAAATAAACTTTATTTTTGATACTAATTTATGAAGCTTCTAATACATGTGAACTACAGACCTAGGTGTTTTCACCTAAATAATTTAACTTGATCTTCCTAGTAACTCTTCAAAGGAAACATGGTTCCACACAGTTTTAGGATATGGGAACAATGCCTAAGAGAGTTGCCTGATATAGCCTAAAATAAATAGCAAAATAAGGATCTAAACATTGGTTTTTTGACTTCATGTCCACCAGTTTATTGAAAAATGTATTGAGAATGCATTTTAATTTTTATGTAGGAATTTATTGTATTTTATGACATGCTTTGTTATATTATCTTTCAAATTTGTTTTCTGCATAGTAGAAAGAGAAACTATAACGAAAGAGAGGAGGCACTTAGAGGACTTTCAGTCCTGTCCTTAAACTTTTTTTTTTTTTACCTAATCCTTCTATTCCATTGACTTTTAGGCTGAGTTAATTCAATACCAGATTTTCAGTTCTTATGGATCTTTGGGAGATATGGAGTGTCAGATGAGTGGTGGAGGGGTGGGGATTGGAGGGTATTAGTGGAATTACTGTATTAACTAATTAGTTAATAGGTGCTTGGTTGTCAGAGCACCTATGTACTAATAGTTAATTGGTGCTTGGTTGTCAAAGCACCTCTCAGATCTATGATTGTATGAAACAAATCTGTTTTAATAACAACAGATGGATGCTGAAGATTTTCTTATGACAGAGGTAACTTGAAGCTCAGTTGGTGCATTACATCAAATATATACTTGATTTTGGTACTGTTTGCATTAAAAATGTGACTGAAAATGAGGATCAGACATGTTCTGAGGTGTAAAGAAGCAAAACTGATTTTGAACTGTGATAATTTCTGTGCTCCTAATTCAAGATTTCAAAATCATTTGACAAATTATAGAAAAGCACATTTAATTAAAATATGCCAGGTTTTTTCCCCAATGATCCTCATATAATATTTTTATGATAAAAGAGACAAAGAATAACAATATATTTTAAGCTTTCTGATTCTGGAATATTTAGGAAATATATTTGAGCATTGTGCCTCAACGGTTTCTACACCATGAAGGAGTTTTTGCAATACAGAGGCAAAGTTAGATGTCATCCACAGTCACTATACTTCCCTTACTCACATATTAGTTTATTCATCTGTCTCCCATCATCCATTGTGTGTTAAACAAATCAATGAGCAGAAGGCAGTGATGTAGTTGGCATATGTTGTTCTCTTAGAGAACTTTGATTTAATATTTGCTTAAGCCATGCTGAATAAGATTGTCTGCACCATAAAAATGTCTCAGGATTATTCCTAGGTCTCTTCTCAATTTTTTTCTTTTTTTTTTTGGTACTAGAGATTGAACTCAGGGGTACTCAACCACTGAGCCACATCCCCAGCCTTATTTTGTGTTTTATGTAGAGACAGGGTCTCACTGAGTTGCTTAGCGCCTCGCCTTTGCTAAGGCTGGCTTTGAACTCTTGATTTTCCTGTCTCGGCCTCTCTTCCCATTCTTATGTGTTAACAGTGGGAATAGATATTCTTTCCTCCAACCAAATCAAAAGTATAGATTACATTTGATAATAGTGGCAAAGGACAATCATTCTTTCCCTGTAGATTTGCAATTTTCAAACTTTAGTGTGTGCAAGAGTGATCTGGAAGGAAAATAAGGAACACAGGATGAGATTGGATTGAAGGATAGGGTGTGGTCTTGTTTTTATCATGTTCCCAGGTGATCCTGATAACTAGCCAAAGCTTGAGAGCAATTTCTCTGGTGGAAAATTATTGAATTATAATACAACTTTTCTCCTCATTCTTGATACCCTGAGCCCATTGAAACTCACAAAGAGATGAATGGGAAGTATGCACAGGAATAAAGGGTGCTAAAACATGACAGTCTTCGGGGACAGAAGTATCATGGGTATTCCATTGGCCCTGGGCAGTCAAAAGCCAAGCAAGATCCTTTTGAATTTGAAAGGAAAGGCAGATTATTTAAGGAGTTTTCATATTGAGTGTGTGGCTGTGGAATCTTTTCCTTAGGAGAAATCATACTGGATAGACTCTGGATATTGAAACCTGACACACTTGGAGCATCTCTGAATGAATGTGGTCAAGAGCAAGGTGGAACTTGACCCACTAAGCAGGCCCTTTGCCTCTTATAGTGGTTTATAAGGGCTTTCCATGAATTCCTAGGATTTCTTGGAGCACAATTTGAAAATCACCAATATGCTTTAAAACCTTCTCCCCATGATATTCTCCTCTATTCTTTTTGGTGGTCATACTCAATGCTGATATGACAATTCATTTAAATCCAATTATACCTGATTCTCACATTCAGAAAGGCACCTGGAAATTCATGCCAGATCTACAAAAGTAAAGGCAAGATGAAATCCTTGGCTTGCATTTCCCTCTGGACAGAAAGAAAAGCCTGAGAACAACAACACTGAGCATGCCAGGCAGGCGAGTTTTCATCCTGCAGTTGCCAATTTGGCGTCCTGTTCCCTTTTTCCCCTTTTAGGAGGCATGTGTCTGTTTCAAGCATTTTGAAAAGTAAGGAGAAAAAGTTCCTCTTGCTAGTCCATGTGGGGTAGTTTGCTCTTTTGACTTTCTGACTTCTTATTCAGATTGGCTCATGATTGCCTTATTTAATGCAATAATTTTAAACAGAAGTTAACTTTTTTTTCTTTTTACATGGAGCTTGAGGCAGCTTTTTTCCTTTAATTGAAGAGTTTACATTCCTTAGCAAACTGACTTCTAACTTTTAGAGGACCAAGGGAACAACTATATTGGTTATTAATCAAACTATATAATCTCTGAAGACAGGAAACAAATGCATGTTTCAGAGAGCTTCATCTGCTTTCTTCCAAAAGGAACCTGTCTGACATGAAAAATGGAGAGATGATAATTTTTTTTTCTTTTTGATGTAAAAACCAATACTCACCCATGTTGCAAGGGAACCCAGACTCAAGAACTACAAGCACAAAAACAAGACGGAATGCTTTTCCAGGAAAACTTCCAACACTCCTTTCATATCTAACATGAGAATCTCCCTTTTACAATTATCTCATGGGATTAAGTCACTAGAGGATAAAGCTCCTAAATCTACTTTCTAGAAAACAATCGTTAGAAGGTTCTAAAACTGATGCTTAATTCTTTTAACAGGGTACTAGGAATAAATTTTACTTTTCTTTCAGACTCTCAAAATCCTTTAGGGAGAAAGACATTTGGGTGATGTATTAGGATTTTTATTCTATTCTCTGTACTGCCTTCTTATCATTCTTGAAGAAAAATGTGTTCAACTGGCTGAATTTAGAGGTATTTGTGAGAAAATTCTCTCTAGCTCCGCAAAGAACAGAGAAAGAGCAAATTTCCTATTTGTATTAAAATATGCATCTGTAATTGTGGAGTAAAATCCAGTATTTGTGCCTTTTAAAATTGGTGGGACCAGGCAGCAAGATGGCAGTTAGCACTGCCATGACTCCCATATCTGTGTTTATGCATGAGGACTATGTACCTGCATGCATGTGCTCATTCAATGTGCTGCTTATTGTCCATTTGCAGATGCAGATTTTATGCTGGCAAGTGTATGTATCAGCCAATGTCAAGCTTTCACGTTTAGAGCAGTACCAAAAATCTAGCCTTTAAATTTCTAAATGACGTATACTTTCAGAATTTTTGTCTTCTCTGGTTGCCACACCTAGACTCACACATTTCAAAGGAGCTTAGAATAGAAAAAAATTTTTTTATCATGCCACACATATTCCTCATTCTGATTTTTTGCCTCTTAAATGGCAGGCACAAAAAATGAAATAAAAAATTAAAAATATAGGAAAGGCAAGAACAATACAAATACAGAAAACAGTGGATAAGATACACACAAAATAAATGTAATTCAGTTCATTATTAGACCAAATAATTCTTTGTTAAAAAAATTAAGAATAAAATAAAAATAAACTCAACTATGTCAAAATGTTACTTACAGCATTAGAATATTTAAGTTTTAGCAAAATAAAAAAAGGTCCAACAGCCCCTTTCTTTAATAAAACTGGTTTTTAATGATCTAGGCACAGTTCATTCAAAAGATATCTTCATGGTTAACTCTAAGTTGAATTTGGGGCCTATCCTGAATATTAAATATAACAGTGTCTTGGAAATGATGAAGTTAGATGATCCTGTTTTGTGTTTTATGTAGAGACAAGGTCTTACTGAGTTGCATAGTGCCTCACCATTGCTGAGGCTGGCTTTGAACTCGTGGTTCTCCTGTCTCAGCCTCCCTAAATGCTGGGATTACAGGCTTGTGCCACCATGCCCGGCTCAAAGAAAGATTCTTTAGAGGGAATTGACACAACCTTGCAGGGGTTGGAACTTTAGGGAACCTGATGCTGGCTGAGTCCTTGCAGCTAAGTCGCTTATGTGGTGGCAGCTCAGCTCAATGCCCAAATGACGATGATGACGATGACAATACTTTCTTCTCTACTTTTCTCTGTGTCTTAGCAAAAGTAAGTTTAATGGGATGTGATGATTCATTTTATCTGTCAACTAGGCTGTGCTGGGGGTACCCAGACATTTAGTCAAACACTTTTTGAGTCTTTATGTATGTGGATAAGAATAACATTTAAATTGGTGAACACTGAGGAGAACAGATTCATCTCTACAATGTGGGTGGGCCCTGTCCAATCAGTTGAAGGCCTGCCTAGAACAAAAATCTAGACTCCTTCTAGCAACAGAGAAGTCCACAACAGATTGCCTTCAGAGTTCATCTGCAGAATGACTTTCCTAGGTCTTCAGTAGGCTGGTCCACTTTGCAAATTTTGGATTTTTCCAGTTGCTTTAATGGTGTGAACCAAGTTCTCATGAAAAATCTCATGCTCACGATATATGTACACATATTGTTGGTTCTTTCTCTCTGGAGAATCTTATTATAAAAGGTAAAATTTGGCTTTCATTTCTGGGGACTTTGAAACTAATAATATCTGGCTCGGAAACAGTAAATTATGGTCACTGAACTCACAGGCAGGTGATGACTCTTAAATTGGATCGAACAAAAGCAGAGATGATGTTTTGTCAGTAGACACTGAAATGCTAGTTAACAAGAGAGGCAACACACAAGACTTAGGAATCCCTTGACTTTCTCATTCATTCCCTACTCCAGTTGTTCGTTGAACATTTGGGGAATATTTACCAATAGCCTCCAAAGTGCCTGCCCCTCAACTTGGCACTGGACATTTTCAGATCGTAGCTATCAGGACATAGAAACCACACAGTGTATACACAGAGGAAGCTTAATATGAGAACTACTAGTGATAGTATATAAAGAAACTCTATACGGGGTCCTAGGGCTGATGGAGAATAACCAAGGAAGGACAAACTCAGAGAGCTTGTTAAGATGGTGTAGTCTGGCCACCAGTTAGCAGAGATATTTACTAGTTCAGAGGCTGGAGCTAGTCTGGAGTTGCTGGGCAAACAGGCAACCCCTCAGAGTGCAGGCTGGGACCAGGCAGGATCATACAGACCACACAGGGGCTAGTGGAAAACTTTGGGTTCTGTGGAGACAGGGTTGCAGACAGGTTATGGCCAGGCCCAGGCTGTGGAGGAAGGATGACTCCTGTTTTGTCTGTCGCTCTGGCAGGCAACCCTGAGTAACACTGAATCTCCTGCCCGCCCCCACCAGAAGCCCCTTCCCCTGTAGTGTCTTTTAGCGCCCTCTACTGAGAAGGCTTGACATCACACTCACCTTAAAGGAGAAATGCTTACAGGGATTCTGTGGTTTATCATGCCATATATTGAAGGATGTATTTGGAGCTGAGAGGCAGTAAACTGACTTACAGGTGAATGAGATGTAGACGCTGGCTTTGATCTGCTCACTGTTTGATATGGGGTACACACCAAAGAACTGTTATGGAAGAGGAGCACTAATCCAATCTTGCTGTGGTGGAGGGTGGGGTCAGGCTCAGCCTCAGGTCAGTCACAAACTCATCAGAAGTCTACAGTTTTCATAACTTGAACTAATTGATGTTATAATTATCCCCCAGTAGCATTGTTCATGCATGCCTCATCAATCACTCAAGATAACCTCTTACTTCACTGAAAGGAGTCTATATCTTACAATCCTTACATTATTTTCCTCACCTGATCTCCATCAAATTCCTTGCCAGGTAGTTAGATTTCTTGATTTTTAGGGTAAAAGCAAAACAAAAGAATAGAAAGACACTTTCAATTGGGAGTTACCTTCAGTAAGGAGAGGGATGGGAACCTCTAACAACACTCCAAACCCAGTATAAGAAGGAGAACATGAAAATACACGAACTGCTTCGGGGCACAGTGCTCAACACTGAGATCATGAACTCTGCCAATAGAAAAGTGATTTATTTACTTCTGCATATATCAAAACAGCCAGGTTCCTGGTAGAGCTTCTGCAGTGGGTGAGTGCTCAGCATCCTTTTAATATGAGCTTCTTGTATTAGATATTCTCATATCAGATGATGTAACTTCTGGAAGTCATGAAGAACCTCATAAATGTTTTTATTACTTAGGATCGTTGATCTTCAGATTGGAAGATACTGCTGAAAGGAGTATTTTTTAATGTTCAAGTACAATAAAAAGATCAATAGGGTGCAGTCAGATAGGATGAATACATTCTAATGTTCTAGAATACGGTAGGATAACTACGGTCGACAACAATTAATTATATATTTCAAGGTAGCTAGTAGAGAGGATTTTGAATGTTTTCAACATGAGGAAATGATAAATGTTTGAGGTGATGGTCATACCAATTTTCCTGACCTGATCGTTACCTATTATATCCATTTATTGAAATGTCACAGTGTACCCCATTGTTCTTGTTTGGATAGGAGGTGCCCCCCCGAAATTCCTGTGTTAATACAGGTATGTTCAGAGGTGAAGTGATTGGATTGATTGTAACCTAATCAATCCATCCTAGTTTGAATGGACTGAATGAGTGATAACTGTAGGAAGTGGGGTGAGGCTGGAGGAGGTGGGTCACTGGGGTGAGCTCTGGAAGGGTGCATCTTCCCTGTGGCCCCTTTTTCTCTCTCTGCTTCCTGGAAGCCTTGAAAGGAGCAGCCTCTCTTTGCCATACCCTTCCACCACGATGGGCTCAGAACAGGGGAGTCAGCCAGCCATGGACTTAAATCTCTCAAACCATGAGCCAAAATAAACTCTCTCCCCTAAATTGTTCTTGTCAGGTATTTTGGTCATAGCAACTCAAAGCTAACTAATATACACATAAATAGGCACAATTATTATTTGCCAATTAAAAAGAAAGTGTTAAAAAAAAAAAAAGAACAACGATCAGTAGGGACTGCAGCCATGTCAGGCTTTTGCTTTTATTCCAGTCATACCTCCTTCCCAGGCTGTTGCTGCCATTTCTCTTTTTACCCCAGGGTCCTTACAATTTTCTTCCTCTACCAGTCCCAGAATAGCTAGGATTTGCCCAGCTTTAAGCCTCAGGTTGGGAAGCATTTTTCCTTTTAGCCTTGATGGACTAGGAGGATCCTAGGACCAGTGGGTTGGATGAGTCATCCCTTGTTATTTCAGATTCATAGACAATAAAGAGAAAGCAAGGGCAGAGGGGAGCCTATTAGAAGAGGAACTTAAAATCATAATGTCGGCAAAAATAAAATAAAACTTGAGTGGCTTAGAACTGCCTTTTGTCATAAAATAGGACTATTTCTCCATTCTTCATTCAGAGAAGTGAAGGACAACACTTTTTTTTTATTTTTATTTTTTAAGAGTGATTGTTTTAGTCTGTGAAGAATCTAGTGGTCTTGGGTTTTCTGAGGTGTTTTTAAAAGGAATGGGGCAGCTGGTCGTGAAAATGTGTCTTTATCATCTGGTGGAAAGAATAGCCCATTCCTGCCTTCAAGGATAAGCTGAGGAAGCTCTCAAAGAGTTTCTGTGCCTTTTCTATAGGACCAAGATTTTCTAGGAATGAAGGAGCACTTCTTTCTGTAAATCCATTGCATGCCTTTTTGCTAAAGTAGGATTTGTTCTCTGGTACTTTCCTCAATTACATAAATTATAGAGGTATTTTATGTTGTTCATTCAAATTCTTAAAGAAAAAAATTAAAAAATAGTATAATTTGTTATTGCTCATGTCTCTTGGTAGGATGATGAGCCAGAAAGTATGTACAAAATGCTTACCTGTAAAATAACTTCCTCTCTGAAATCTCTGTTACTTTCCCACAATCATGGATGCCATAAAATAGCTTTATATCATATCATCTTTTTTTCTTTCTTTTTGCCTTTGAAGGGAGAAAATGCTATTTTCATCTGAAAGGGACAAAGAAGGTTGTCTTGTATCTCCTGCTAGAAGCCTTCCTGGGTGCTAGCAAAACTCTCCTAAGTGAACACCAGTCCACCAATTATCTGAGTCCAGACTTACATTATAATATAGATAAAATATAAAGTATTAGTTACACAAAAGGGAATTTGCCAGATTGTTCCATAAAAAAGCCTCCTATGCCATAAAATGTCCTTTCATTAATCAAAATATCACCTGAATGAAGTCATCATGTTTAGCCTGATTGCATTTCCCTCATATATGTGCAGCTGCATTTGCCTCTCTATAAATGTCATTTGATTATGAGAAAATAAACAGGAAGGGACTCAAAGGGAGTCAGTTCGGGGCCTGCTTGTTTACCTGCGCAGCTTTCTTAGCTGAAGAACAAATGTCATGCAAATGGTGCACCAGCAATGAGCTGCCAATCACCCTGGCTTGGCATTCATGATGATTTGCTAAATCATTTAAAGAGACATGCTTTACTAAATGAAAAAATATCAGCGGCAAGGGCCTGTGTTTAAACACGGGGCTGAGTTATTATCCCAGTAGGCTGGAATGAAATGAAGACATCTTCCAATTAAAGCTTGCAGATGAACCCAGACAAACCCCCCTTTTTTCATAAAGACAGGCAGATTATGATTGGGAAGGAACAGCGACAGAGGCTTTCATTACACGCTGATTATGGTGATAAAATTCCCAGCGCTGTGTGTCTGCGGGCCCAACTTCACATTTGAAGGTTTTTAATATAATTTCCTTAGGGTGAAATGCTGAAGATTTATTAAACTTTATGAAGGGCTTACAGATCCAATTTAAGAGGACATATCATAGGGCAAAACTGACAGACGATAAAATACATTCCAACTATAAGAAGAAAAAAAAAAAGCAAGGAGAAAGTTGAGCCGTGAAACTGTTTTTAAACATTTTTTTGTTGTTGGTGGTGTTCAAGTGAAATCAATCATTTCCCCCAGTGTTACAGCCTTGTTGCTCCATTGAAGTTTCTTCGTGCTTTTTACAGAAGGTGAGTCTCCAGCCCACAGAGGGAATGCTTAGAGAGCTTACCTAATTTTATTTGAAAAAAATAAGAGCACCAAAATAATTTTAAGGTCTTTGGTTCACCAAAATGCTTCATACTTACAGTTTTTCTGTAGTGAGACTTGCATGATGCTCTTTGTCTCAGCATAACACTGTCAAGATACAATGCCAATAGGGGTACAGATCTGCTTTTTCCAATCATTTTCATACAGGCACTTGTCAGAAAGACAAGTTTAGCAACTTGCATTGGCTGGCTTCTATTTCAAAGAATTCAGTGCATTTGTAGAGATAACATCTCTGTAATTTTCTTTGGGGTTTTATGAACCTGTTCTCCTGGTATGCATTTAAGTAGGATTTTTATATAGGAAAACAACCAGTGTATGGTCCCTCCTCTACTTGCAGTGAAGAAAGGTTTTCTAGGTATCAAAACAGTCTAGATAACTCCTGAGTTTTGCTCATCATTCAAAATAGCCTGCAGGTAAGAAGCAGCCAGAGGCAACTCATGTCTCCCATTACCTTTATCTGGAAGCCTCTGTCCTGGAAATTTGCCTACTGCATTGATAAGATGTCTGGGTTTTCCTCCCTCTCTCTTTCTCCTTCCTTCTTTTATTTTTTTCCTTCCACAATATTTCAAAATGTAATTTACATATTATAGAAATTGATTTGTTTTACATATAATATTCCATGATTTAAAAAAATATTAGAATTGCATAACCTCATCACAATTCAGTTTTTGAACATATATATCACTCCAGAGAGGCTCCCCATGCCTGTTTGCAATCAAGACCAGCTTTCCCTACCCAGTGCCAGACAAACTCTAATCTGCTTTTATCTCTTTAGATTTATAGTTTGTAGAACTTCATATGAATGGGATCATGTAATATGTAGTTATGTAGTTCTGCCTAGGAATTTTTTTTTTTAACCATTTCAGGGCTAAACCCAGATCTCCCATTGGAGCTTATTTAGTAGGGGCTCAATTTATAATCATCCTAAAAAACAGGTCAAGTCATAGTAGGATAAACCATTTGATTTTTTTATGCCAGAAGACTTTCTTAAGTAGCCTTGGTGAAAGTAATTAGAAATTTGGGAATAAAGGCCCTCCAACTTTTTTAGACTTTTAGATTTATTTTAGATTAATATTACTTTTAAATAATGTTTTTACTTTTTGTAAAAAATATTTTGCTTTTCACCAAGGGGAAAAGAAAAGGTTTATCCTCACCGATTCTTGCACTATATATTCACAAAGTTCCTCACACAAGATGAACTTTATTTAGGAGTCAGATGAGACAAGCTAACATAGGATCCTTTCTTGGATGCTGGATCAGGGAAAATACATACTACAAAGATATATTTTGAGAAAATTGGTGGATTTTAATATGGACAGTGTATGGGAAATAGTATTATATTAATCCTGGACTTGATAATTTGGCTGAGAATGTCTTGGTTCATAAGAAAAATATGGCAAAGCATGTTATCCTCTTGAGACAGAATGAGGAAGGGGAGAGAAAGAGATAGAAGCAGAGAGAGGCAAAATATTAACAGTTGGTAACTGGATGAATTCTGGAATATTCCTTATACTATTCTTGCAAGTTTCATGTAAATTTTAAACTATTTTGATTTTTTTAAAAAAGTAAAAAGATAGCAATGGAGTAATAGTTGTGTTAGTAGTGGTTTCTATATATATATATAAAATAAAGCCCAACTGTTTGTGTGTCTACTCTTTCCTTGGGATTGAGGTCTACAGTTTATAGCTCAGGCCACCACAGGTGGTGTTGGTGACATTTCTTGAGAGCTCATTACATGCCAGGTACTGCTAAGTGGTTTTATTTTTTCTCTTCAAAACAAAAGCCAAGAAAATGACCTGATAGACAAATGCTTTGTTTAAATATAATAACAAAAACAAAGATTCCCCATAGATTTTTTGACCGTGTAGCATCTTGACCACAATCCAAACACTCGTGGGGTTTGCAGAAGGCTATCAAGTATAGTCTAGTATTCCACGGCAGGCTGGAGGGTGTTAGAGCCCAGGACTTGACTTCAGGCATCTAGAAGGAAATATTGAAAAGCGGCTGCATCATTGATGGACTGAGAAAAAGTAGATGTGTTTATATGCAACTTTCTCTCCCTCTCTCTCCCCTCTATACCCTCTCTCTTTACAAATATAATATGGTTTTCTATTTTTTCTTAAGAACAAAAACATTCTTAGCATATTACTACATTTAGTGACAATTTAAAATGTGCGAGCTATTACATAAGTATGTATGTATGATGGGTGTTCATGTGTGTGCACACTGTATTTATGCTTATGTGTACAGATATATATTCTCATTGATTCTGCACAAAACCTTTTGAGGTAGCTACAAATGTCCAAAATGCAAAAATATAAGCTTGCCCAAGGTCTTGGCCAATCAGTGAGAGCAGAAGCCTCAAAGCCAGGTCTGCTTGTCATCTAAAATGATGTTCTACCTCTAATTCGTAGTACCTCAGTTAGCTTATCAATCTAGGTATAAGGAATAAAAATATGCATCTCTGGTTTGCTTTGTAATGATGATAAGAAGATTTATGAAATAAAATATTATGATATGCTTCATGGAAGAAATAAAATAAAGCACCTTTTGGAGAGCACCTGAAGCACTGGGACATGACTATAATCAGAGAAAGCCCAATTTCCAGCCTCCTAGCTGTGTCATTCCCATGGACATTAATTGCTTATCTCCATGGATTAATAATAGGTGGAGGTACAAAGAAAGGAGCCATTTCTTATTATCTACAGTATATATTAACAGATTTATTTACCAATGCAACTACTCATGACTCACATTATAATGGGTTCCTGAGAGAAAATTAATTCAACTAATAATGATGATGAAATATAAATATGAATTTTACTAAATATATAGTAGTTATGATTCTGTGATACATAATAATGATTGATAATAATGAAGATGTATTCTCTTGTTACTGCAAATATTTATTTTCATCACTTGGTGAATATCCTATATGGATGGGATTTCCTTTTTTGTTTTATTTTGTTCTTTAATTTTTCTTTTTTACTTTAGTTGCTGCCATGTATTATTGGTGGAGGACTATGATTCAAATCATGGCTGTTCCTCTCCTTTCTTTACTCATTTCTAATTATATTTGGAATGTGTGTCATAACAATCCACTTGAAGCACAGAATTATCTTCGTCTATTAAGGCTGCTATAACAAAGTACCTTACTGGTGGCTTATAAACAACAAATTTTTTTCTCATAATTGTAGAGTCTCAAAAACCCAAGCTTGAAGCATTGGCAGGACTTCTGTCTGGTGAGGGCCTGTTTCCTGGTTCACAGATGGTGCCTTCTCACTGCATTCTCACATGGTGGAGCGGGTGAAGGAGCTCCCTTGGGCCTGTTTATAAGGGCACTAATTCCAATCACCTCCCCAAAGACCCCACATCCTAATACCTTCACTTTGAGGGGTAGGATTTCAGCACATGTACTTTGGGGCATACAAACATGCAGAACATAGAAAGCATTAACTTTGTATTCCCATTTGTCCTCTACACACAGTTTCCCTAATCCTCTGTCATCTTTTAGAACAAACAACTAAGCAAAACTTAAATTTTGTAATACACATCTCTTTTAAAATTCTCACTAAATTCCTATTCCTGGGACGTTATACTGATACGTAATCCCTTAGGGTAACTAGGAAACTGGTAACATTGGTATTGCACAGTATGATAAAAATAGAAATATCCCCCAAAGGCATGCTAGAAACAAGAGGGGATGGGGCAGTGTTCTTCCCCTTGAGCATCCAGGCAAAGGAGTTTCTCGTCTGCAATTTTCCTGTGTAGATATAAACACATCCTGATCTTCCCTTGGGTCCCTCCTCAGGCTAGAGGCTTCATTGGCTAATGAATTACTGCATTCTTCTTCCCAGTGCCCCAAAGACCTCTACACAGCTTTCAAATAACAATGGAGTTAAAAATAAGAAAGATGAATGGGAAAGACAAGATGTTAGGTTTGTAATAACAGGTTCTCAAGCTGTGAAACTTCTTAAATCATTGGTAGTGGAACTGAAAGAAGCTTTCGTGGTCATTTGAGCTGATGTCTTGTGTTCTAGACTGAAACACTGGTTTGTTCAGAGTTTGGGGCAAAACTGAAGTAAAGAAAAGAGTGAAAGAAGAATTTAAAAGAAGAATTAAAAATGGATGAGAAAGGGATATAGCCCAGCCCAGTTGGTAGAGTGCTTGTCTTGCATGCACAAGGCCCTGTGTTCAATCCCCAGTATCTCTCTCTCTCTCTCTCTCTCTCACACACACACACACACACACACATCTACATACACACACACACACACACACCAAAAAGAAAAAAAAAATGAGAAAGGAGGATAAACTATAGCAAAGGGACAAAAAAATGAAAAATACAAAAGAAGTTAATTTCTTTGGGGAATTGTAAAGTGACATTTAAATTCTGAGAGTGAGAAATAAAATGGAATTGAAAGATGATACTGAGAATTAGAAAAGTACCAAATAGAGTCCTAAGCCCTTTACAGATAAGTGCAAATGAATTTTAAGACACTCAATTCAAACAAATATTTATTGAAACCCATTTCATGCAAGGTGTTTTGCCAGGTGTCATAGGTTCTACCCAGATGAATTCATCATGATTCCCGATTAGAAAATAAATTAGATGTTGAAGGGACTAAGCAATCTGCAAGAAAGGAGAGATGATGTCATTTTGGGGATGAGAGCATAATAAGGAAAGATTTCATGGAAAATTGTGCTTGGAGCTAGAAGGACAAGTGAGACTCTGGTAGTTGCAGGGACAGGACATCAGCACTAGTGTTTGGGTGTCTTCCAGAAATGAGGAAAAGCCCAACTCAGACTAATGTGGTAGTCTTCTGTCGGCTGTAATGGGACGAAGGCTTACTCATGGAAGAGTTTGTAATCTGGTAGGCAATGAAGAGCACGGGGCATGGATTTGGGGTGTATTTGCTTGCATTTTATTTATTTTACTCAGAAGACTTTATGTGAAAATGGACTGAAGCAGAGAGTGGAAAGGAAAGGTAAAGGGCAGATGAGGGACAAAAAGAGATGAAGGGTGGAAAGCAAACCCAGGTGAGCTGAACTGAAGGCTTCAACTAGGACAATGGTAAGGAATAATTACAGATTCAAGGAACTTTAGAAAGAAAGGCAAGACTTAGAATGGAGTGGGTAAGGGAAGATAGGGAAATTTTTTGTTTGCAGATCTTCTTGCAGGGAAACATAAATTTGGAATTCAAAGTATCCTTTGATTCATTTAACATATATTTAGCTTCTACTATGGACCATAACTAATGCTAAGTGCAATATGGGTGAGAGATGAATTACACATGATCTTCCCCCAAGGAACTTACAGCCTGTGGTCAAGGTAAAACAAGGTGCAAATAAGAATTGTCCAAAATACAACACGGTAGATTTCATTTCAGAGATAAAAATCAAGTTCTTTGAGTTCTATGAAGAGAAGGGTTCATTTCCTAAGAAAAAAGGCAGCACTCAGAAGAAATTGAGAAGGGACCTTTGGATAGGTTCAGAGAGGGAAAAAATTTAAAAGAAATTTAAATAATGGAGTGAGTGACTAGAGGAAGAGGAAAAGAAAAAGAAATTTTTGATCATGAAATATGGTGTGAAATACTAATCTCCCCCCACCCCTCTTGCTTGCCTCCTGGTTTAGCTACCTTTGCATGCAGAAAGGCTCCTTCCCCATTCTCAATCTTTTCCTATGTATTTCATATGGATAGCATTAGGATTAGTTAAAATATGTAAGGATCTTCCATAAATTCAAAATAAAAGCACTGGAGAAATAGGTACAATATATAAATATAAATGAGTAACTCTGCTTTCATTATCAACTTACAAAAACTTTCAATATAGCTACACAGCTGATCTCTTAAAATACTCACTCTCATAAGATTTCTCTTATGCTCCCAAAAGGGAAAGGAGGGGATATATATTTCAACATTTTTTTAAAGACAAAAATTATTCTGAACTTATTCAACTACAGATATTGGTTTGGTTTTTAGGATCTCTAGAAAGGTTGGAAAATTTGGAAAATAATAGCTGCTGTTTAGCTCTTGAAACAAAAACAAACAAAATAAAACCTTATAGTGAAGTTTTTGTAAGTAATGTCTGTTCCTGAGGTCATGAATTGAAAAACCACAATTCTAATGTTCAAATCAGGACCTCCTTGATTTTGGGCCAAGGCAGTGATATAATGAATCTGAATTATGGGGTAGACTAAATGATCAGAAAGCTACTTTTTGCCATGGGCAAATATGTCAGAACTAAATAAAACAGTATCACATACATCTTATAACGAAGAATATTGAGTGTTGTATACTGTTTTTGAACCAACTCAAAGGTAGGAAAAATAACCACTGAGGAAAAAACAAAAAAACAAAAAAAAGTCCTGGAATTAATCAATGTTTCCTTGCTCATCTTCAAGATGAATGGCCCTTCATGACGTGTGGAGAGGACTCAGAAGAGAGGACATGAATGTTGCCTGCATTAGTACTCACTCAAGGTAGCTCTCCTAAAAGTGGCTCACGGTTAAATTTGACAGTCTCCAGTAGTGATTTCTGTGATCTGAGAGTCTTGGGTTTTTCCCTTCAGCAATGAAAAAATACCAGTGTCACTTCTTTTCCCCTCTTTTAAGGATTCCGGGATTCTTTAATGAGTAGTGTCTTCATTTGTAATGTGGGTGAATGTGTAGTAAACTTGTTCTTAAAGGAGGTTTATTAAAGGAACAGTGGCTAGGACAAGGTATTGTCAAAGGTGTTGTACAAGTCTACTGTTACCCGTAGACCCCGCCTGGCCCAGGCTGTCCACTGCTCCTTCCACATTAGCCTAGAAAACTCAGTTACCTGCCTAGGTCCCAAGATGTCTACCTGAGTTGTACCAGCTGATACAGCTATGTGGGGACACCTGCCATGAGATTGTAGCAATAGCCTATGCACTTCCTTGTTTTTACTGTTGGACAGGTTCCCTACTATGGAATTAAGATTTATTTTTGTAGTACCCAGTCATAAAAAGAGAATAAATTAGGTAATCAGAGTAATAATTTCTTTCTAATATGTTGCCCAATACTATCTTGTGAGCACAGTGTGTGTGTGTGTGTGTGTGTGTGCCGCGCACACGCGCGTGAGAGAGAGAAAGAGAGAGAGAGAGATACTGGGTATTGAACCAGAGGTACTCTACTACTGAGCTGAGTCCCCAGTTCTTTTTATTTTTTGTTTTGAAACAGGGTCTTTCTAAGTTGCTGAAAAATGGCCTTGAACTTGCGATTCTCCAGCCTCAGCTTCTGAGTAGCTGGGATTACAGGCATGTGCCACCAGGCCTAGCTGGGTGTACATTTTTGATGACACACATAGGTAGTCTCCCCACTAAATTCACTAGGCATTTTCTAGTACATAATTTTTATTAGTAATCCCATGCAGAGGAATGGAGCAGAAACCAGATTTAAACAAACGATGCAATGAAGTTTACACCGCATGGTTTGGAATTCTTGGCCAAGGCTAGACCATGTGAGGGACTTAGAAAATTGAGTATTGGAACTACACCAAGGCCTAGGGACCAATATGCCAACTTCTAGTTACCAACTAACAGTAATAGACAAACCTGCAACATTCCAAATAAGAAAAACTAAAAGTTGCCATGATTCACACATTATTTCTTGCTTCCATGAACAACTATTCTTGAAGGGAGTCTTGTCCTGATATAACTCCTTCCCACACCATCCCCCATTCACCAGCATTCCTCATTCTTCTTTCAGTCTTTGGCCTTGGTCAAGTTGTCTGCTGTGCATTAGCCCTTGATTGACCGCCCTCTGCACTTTCCATCTCCTGTTCTATGCTAGTGCGTATTGATTTTGAGTATTGGATCTCTTCCTCCATGTCCCATACCAGGCACTATTAAGTCTGTAATATATTCTTTCTGCAACGCAACACTTTCAGTTGCCTGAGGATAAGTGGAAGCACAGAGTCACAGCATCACAAAGCTAAAAGGAACCTTAGAATTTATGCCATTTGACTGCAACATTTAACAAATAATGATACTGAATCTTAGAGAGGTAAGAACCCTGCATGAAGCTCTGTAAAGTAGTAAAAGTGAAGGATCGAGGACTCAAACCCATGGATTCTGTTTGTAGGTCCATCTATGGACTTTACTGCCTAGACTAATGTTTATTTCTTAGAACTCTGAGGCATATTTGTGAAGTGAACCAGTCTTCCTGTTAGCATGGCCACAGAAAAGTGACATGCTACGGAGGAATCCAGAACAGAGGGAGCCTTCTATATTAGTGAAAATTCAATTATTTCAGATTTCTAAATGTCAGTAAAATCATAGAAAATTGAGGTACAATTTCTCTCTTACTTGAGATACTTCATTATAGTATCCTGGGGGAAGGTAGGAAATTAAAGAATTGTTTTGAAAATTTCAAGCAAGTAGATTTCTTCTGCCCTTGTCTTATGGAGTAGCAAATCCATGTGCTTATAAATGTGTTTTTTGTTTGTTTGGTTTTTTTTTTTTTTTGCTTAGAGAGTACAGAAGCATGTAGAAAAGTTAGGGGCATACAATTGGTTGGATATGGAAGACAAGGAAGCTGTAGGCATGGGTGTCATATTTTGGCTCATGTGCTGGTCCTTTTCACTAGTCCGTCCTTCTTCATGCATTCTCTGCCTTCTCTGCTTTGTCATTTGCCTGGGGCCAGGGAGAGAGGAAAGATCTCTAGCACCAACTTGTGTCAGCTGAGCTCCTCGGACATTTGGCTTCTGGTTGGAATCAGTTCATGGGAAGTCCTGCCTGGTAGGGGATCAAGGAGAAGAGAGAAGGGCTTGCATTCTTTTTTTTTTTTTTTTTTTAATTTTTAGTTGTTGATGGACATTTATTTTATTTATTTATATATGGTGCTGAGAATCGAACCCAGTGCTTCACGCATGCTAGGCAAGCGCTCTACCACTGAGCCACAACCCCAGAGGGGCTTGCATTCTTAATTCATCACTTCCTTCCTCCTTGATGCTGGGGTCCTGGCAATGTCTTGTCCTTCATCTATAGCTCTTGAGAAATGGCTCTGCTCCAGGACTTCAACTGTCACTAGAGTCCTCTAAGACTCTTTCTTCCCCTTGCCAGTTCAGGTCTAGGGATGGTAATCACTTCTGTTTTTTCTGGTCTTTGGATGTGTCAGTGTCCCCTGGAGGTTCCTTCATGTTGCTGTGTGAATAGTTCCTTCACACTCTGAACTGTCTCCTCACAATGTTCATCTGAGTAGCTTTTCTTTGCTTGCCTGGGCACTGACTGAAACAGTTCATTTGGGGTTAATCACAGTCTGAAGTCACCATTTATCTTCTTTGCTGCTGCAGCAGAGCAATCATCATAAAGGATAGGATCAATTCTTGTTCATTTTGTATCTCATGGATCTGCTAATCCATGAGAAATGCAGCTAGTCTAAGCAGGAGATTGACTTCACCTCTGAATTCATTATTGCCTTTTGGGTTTGGTTGACACCAAATATGAAAAAGATCATATTTAAAATAATGAAAAAAATCATTAGTAAAGAGGATACAGGAGCAAAACTTGTATTTGGTTTATGTCGATGCATTCTAACACCTCCTGAATTATGGAGACTGATATAAGAATTTGGTTGTTTATATCAAACCTAATAATATTTAGTGGACAAAAACATGCTTAGTTAGGCTGAGCTATTGCTGTAGGGGCAACTATACAAAAATGTCACTGACTTTATGTACAAAATGGCATGATTAGTGGGTAGGTTTGTAATGGCCCCAATTTTTAACCAGAGAATTATTCTTGGTTCATGTTTCATTTTTTCTTATCTATCAGTCATTTGGAACTGTCAATGTTGACTAATGAGAATTTATTTACTAGTGCCTCTAAATATTATCAACTTTTCTTTGGGCTGGATATATCATTTTGATCTATACAAGAAAGTGTTTGCTTGTAATTTTTAGGGAAATGATGATGTATGTTTATTCTTTCTATTTAATTTCTGTGAGTTCAGGGGTGCTACAGAAGAAAGATGCTTTTAAATGACAGATGGGAAATGGGACAAAAGGTGGATGGTATGGAACATTCACATTTTGTCCTAGATGTTCACTTGACTGAGCTTATAGATCATTCATTTTTTAGTCCATTAACATTTATTAAGTTAGTATTTCTTTTAATATTTTTTTAGTAGTAAGTGGACACAATATCTTTATTTTATTTATTTTTATGTAGTGCTAAGGATCAAACCCAGTGCCTCACATGAGCTAGGCAAGTGCTCTACCACTGAACCACAACCCCAGCCCAATACTTCTTTCTTTCTTTCTTTCTTTTTTTTTTTTTTTGTACTGGGGATTGAACTCAGGGGTATTTGACCACTGGGCCACATCCTCAGCCCTATTTTGTGTTTTATGTAGAGACAGGGTCTCACTGAGTTGCTCAGCGACTCACTGTTGCTGTGGCTAGCTTTGAACCCGTGATTCTCCTGTCGCAGCCTCCCAAAGAGCTGGGATTACAAGCGCCAATAAGTTCTGTCAAGTGGCAGAAGCTGGAAGTGTTAAAATGAATAAGACATCTTTATGATTTGAGGGACTCAGTCCAATAGGAAAGGAAATATTCAGGGAATTGATTGCCCTTAACCAGATAGGGAGATGGTGCCAGTTGTTCCATGTTCTCCCTCACCTATTCAGTTTGAATTAAGAGAAAGGAAGACTCAAATCCTGATGCCTTGGCTTTATGATTTTGAGGCTGAACTTGACGGCTAGCGTCTGGCTCCACTTTGGGGACCAATGTGTGGTAGGAAGGTATTGAAGGGAAGCACTAGCTCTCTACCAAAAATGGTTTTGAAGGAAAATTCAATTGCTTAGAAGGAAGAAAGGAGGGAAACAAGAAAAGGAAGAAGGAGAGAGAGTACATGTGAGTGAGAGAGAAAGAAGGAGGAAGAAGAGTAGAACAAAGGAAAGAAGGAGGGAAAAGGAACAAAAGTTGGAAACCTATTGCTCTAGAGCAAGGATCTACATTTTCTATAAAGATAATGTAGATAAGGCTGTATGGTCATATAGTATCTGTCTTATAACACAAAAGCAGCCAGGGACAATAAGCAAACAATGGAAGTGGCTGTATTCTAATTAAATGTTATTTATGGCACACTAAAATTTGAATTTTATATAGTTTTTACATATCACAAAATATTACTCTTCCTTTGACTTTCAACCCCTTAAAAAATGTAAGAATTATTTTTAACCTATGGGTTATGTAAAAGTCTGAATTGTGTCCATGGGCCACTGTTTGCCCAATCTCAACTTGGAATTAGAAGCCTAAAGAAGGAGAAGCATTTCATACCATTGCTCAGCTAGAATACCTAATAATAAGGAATTTGACTCCCCCTTCATAGCCATTTGGTTCATTCTCTGTTGAGAATACATCATTAACTAGGAATACTGTCTTTCTTGTGATAAGGGATGGACTGGTTGACCTGAATGAGCCTCTATCCTTGCATGTGATATAGACAAGCTTACCCGGCTTTTTTTAACTCACAGGATTTGATGAAGATAAATGAAATAAAACCCACTGAAAGTACTTTGTGCTCTCAGGAAGAAAAGCATTATACAAACTCAATGTATTATTAAAGAAAAAGCAAATCTTTTCAGGAGGAGTTGGAAAGCCCGAAAGAACAGTGCCATGTGACTATGAAGCTGCCCAAGGTGGAGCTCTCCCTGCTCAGATAAATGACATGGCTCTCCCTCCCCCACACAGTGCCCCAATATTTCATCATCTGCAAGTGGGATGCTTTTACTGCCTGTTCTTTTTCCTTTCCTTTCCTTTCTTCCCTACCTCATTAGTACATCAAGAGAACCAAATTGTTCCTCAGGTGGATTGCTCATGGCACACTGCTGGCTCTCTCCCCGCTGAGACGCACGGGGCTGTACTTACCCAGCCAAAGCCTGTGCTTGCCCTTCCCACTCAGATGAAAAATTACTGACAGATTACCCCTTATTCAGCACAGCATCAACAGCATTCTTATAAACTTCAGATAAAATATGTGCATGGTTTTTTTTAGAGTTAATTCATTTATATCCCAAATCAAATTGTCCTTCCAAGGGTGGCAGAGCGGGATCATTTTTGTGAATAAGACCTTCTCTATTCTTCCTTTGGTGATATAATTCCTGGATGAATTTTTGAGCATCTTCCCCTATGAAAAACAATTTTAATAGTCTGGTATTTCTCATATTATCCTGATTTTGACATCCCCTTCCCCAATAAAGTGGACCCATTATACTAGACACGTTTTGTCTACCTTAGGTTGATCCACATTTCCATCTGAAAGTTTTGAGCTTTCCATCCTCAATTGTTATTGTTTCCAGATTTTGCTCTATCGAATGCAGCTGTAATTTCTAAGAAATACCAAAAGAATTTCTTCTTACTAATGGAGACTACCTTGGATTCAAGTTTTTGTTTGGAAATTACTTTTTTCTGTGCATCATCTGTTTTTCTTCCTTCCCTCCTCCCCTATCTCTACCTTCATTTCTTTTTTTTTCTCTCTCTCTCTTTTGCTTTTCAAAGCTTGCCTTTCAGGGTAGAATTAGACTGAAAAACACTCAGGAAGGAGACTTTGGAGAGATTTTTGCATACTTGAAAGAGAGGCTATTTTTGTGCTTGATTAAGGTTAAAATTACTTACCTTTTAGACAGATGTGATATGATTAAGCCACATATTCTGTAGTATTGTCATTTATGTGATGTACCTGTGTTTTCTAACCATTGGGGTTCCCATCTTTGTTTTGATTTTATTTTTCTATGTTCTTGTTATATTACACCAATGGTATTTTCATATGTATAAGTGTCAAGAATTAATTCCACTATTCTGTTCTGCCCTTCCATTTATTTTTTGCAAGCCTTCCTTTGTACAATATAACTCTACTATTATATCACATCCATCCTCGTCATAGTTTGACACATTCTTGCAATTGTCAGTGCCAATAGAGTAAAAGATATTTTTTAGAACCCTGTCTTGTGAAATTTGAACCATAATTTATATCAGATGGGGGAAAAATCACTCCTGGTAGAGAGGTAGAGAAGAAAAGCACTTCTTTCCTTTAAAAAGAATTTTGAGAAGTTTTAATAACAAACCATTGTGGGCCACTGCTATTGTGTCTAAGAGGTACCAATGTCCCTCATTTCTACAGTTTGTGCTTAAAACAGTGTCACTTGAATTCAATCAAGTACAGTCCTATGATTACTTTTATTTCTGGGACAGATTTTCAAGAGCAACTTCTAATTTTAGGTATTGTAGCTGAGATTCTTCCCATTCTCTTCACACCACTCATGCTCCATGTGCATTAGCTTCCCGTTAAAGCCGACAATCAGACCCTCCATAGACAAAGCAGAAAGCTCACGTGGACGGAAGCAGGGGAGGGGCAGAGACAGCGTAGGTATCTTTTTGTGTTGATTTTGTCTGAGTGTTTAACTTTACAAAACCATTTTTGAAAGTAAGCAACTTTTCAGGATAAACTTTAATTATTGTAAACCTACAGAGTGGAAACCAAACCAAAGCTATTCTGATTACTTAGAGTAAGGTATAACGTTTCCTCTTTTGTGAATAAAACTCTGTTTGCATCCTTTTTGTGCTGGTGATCCATATAACACATACTGCATCCTACTGAATATTTTAAAAGTGCACATTGCCATCAAAAAATTTTTTCTCTTATTATTGAAAAAACCAGGGTAGATGAGCCAAAAAAGAGTGAGTGTAGGTATCTAAATTAGGAAGTTTTGAAGTTTAATTCCAAAAGGTATGTATCACATAGGTTGAAATGCTTACTCAGAAATGCAACTGTTCTGAAACAAAGTGCTCTCCAGTGAATTTCCTCCTGATTCTGAATTGTCTTGAGATATAGATTCTCACCTGCAAATATCTGAGTATGGGCAGAATTCAGGTGTCAGGCAGGAATACCTGAGACACTACTTAAGTAGAATATGAATGGCATAAGGATTAAAGATAAATGTGAGTGTGGGAAGATGAAGGGATCCATCATCTTTCTAGTCTGGTAACATGGAAACATCCTTTATGTTTCCAACTTCAGAACTGGACTATCCACTTTGTAACTCAGTATGATTTCCATTATGTCCTTAATCGCTCTCCTTGAAATCGAATATGGGAACTTGCAACTTCCTGTATGAGTCAGGATCCCAGCCAGAATTAGATGGCATTTTCCTGAGCATTTAATGAAGAAATTGCTTACAAAGGAGCGAGCAGAGTTAAGGGGAACAAATGAGGGATGGTGCCACACCCATGGGCTAGCAATGGTGGGAAGCCATTACCAACCACAGGACAGGGTCAAGAGCAGGGAGCATGTCCCAGCAGGAGCAGTGAGGGCCTTATCATAGATGCAGGTCAAGAATACAGCCACTGGGGCTAGGATGTAGCTCCGCAGCAGAGTGTTTGCCTACCCTGCAGTCCTAGGTTTGAGCCCCAGCCCTGAAAACAAAGAAAGTTGCCATCATCTTAATGCTACCCAGAAAACAATAGATAGGGAAAAATCGACCTTTTTCTAGGCTTGTCCTCTTGTCCTTTGGCTTTCTTCCTGGCTGTAACCAACTGGCTGCGGAGGGCATGAGAGCCCCCCTGGTGATTCAGCCCTTGGGTCAAAGCTCAAGGCAAAGCTGGAGGGGATAAAGGATGCCCATGCATTCTCCTCACATAACCCTTCTTCTGCATTTTCCTGAAGCTCTTGGCTTTCCTTCTTGATTTTCTACTCCCGGCCTTATGCTCTCAGTTTCCCTGCTTAGCAGGATTTCCTCACTCTCTGCTCGCTGCCTGTGCCATCGCATCGTGCGATTGGCACCCGAAGGCCTCCTCCATATGCCCGCTCCAGCGCCTCCCACCAGTTCCAAACAGCTTCACATCAACATCCAGTGTGCCCGTAGCTCTTCTCGCACTGTCGCCCTCACCTGCGGAGGCTTTGCAGAGTATGTCTCAACCGCCTTCCGGAACTGGAAACCTTTACAGCACCAATATTTTGAAGTCACGCTTTGAGGTTGCAAATCTGTCACTGATATATCCTTTCACATAGCACCGTTTGTATTTTGAGTGTTGCGTAGTAAATCGTAATTGCCACGAACTAAAATAGATATAGGAAATAGGAAGTGTGGGCATTTCTTATAATTTACCATTCACATTGAATCTTCCCCTCGGTGTGACTGCAATAACAGCTCTTGCATAAAACACTGAGGAACATGTTGGCCTGAACTGAACAAAACTGCTTATTCTCTTCAAATTGCATTAAGCTTATAGTTTCAGGCCTAGCGGGTTTTCTCTCCACAGGAATTTTGAAGATGCCTGTTGATAATATGTCTGCTTGCCAAAGCCCAGTTGAGTAATTTAAAGTGCTGGTAGTGGGTAGTGTGGTCACTGAAAATGCTTTGAATGTAAGAGCGATGAAATTTACATCCTAGTCACCCCCTTTATGAGAACCCAGAAGAAAAACTTTGTAGATCTCAGTGCTAAGAATTACTATGCTGTTTCTGACATTGCTGGTGCATGCATTTGTATTCTCTGAACACTGAGAATCTTGTGTATGTGGTCATTTTTTTTTTTCCTCTCTTGGCTTTGTATTTCACTGAAATTTCAGTGAAATTTGAGATGCACCCCCAGTGTGCTGCTAAGATCTGAATATTTATGTTCCCTTCCAGATTTCTTGTTGAAATACCTCATCCCCAAGGTGTAGGCATTAGGAGATGGGACCTTTTTTTGGCAGAGCCCTCATGAATGGATTAGTGTCCTCATAAAAGAGATGCAAGAAAGACTCCTTACTCCTTCTGCTGTGTGAGGACACGGTGAGAAACATCATCTGTGAGCCAGAAACCGGGCCCTCATCAGACTCTGCAGCTGCTATCATCTTGGACTTCCAGCCTCTGCAACTGTGAGAAATAAATTTCCATTGTTTATCATCCACCCCGGTCTCTGGACTTCCGTTATGGCAGCCTGAAGGAACTAAGAGTGATGTGTTCTGTGTGGTGTATTACTAGTCATTATTTTATTTTTTCGTTTTCATTTTCTCATACTTGGTCTATGAAAAAGGTATTGATTCTTCTTCCAAAAGATATTTAAATGTACCTCCAATTTTACTAATTTTTAAATTTTTTATTAATTTTGTTTGTGGTACCAGGAATGGAATCCAGGGCCTCGCACAGGCAAGCAAGTGCTCTACCATTGAGTTCTACCCCCAGCTCACCCTACTCTTACCCTTAACATCCATACGCTGCAACCACTGAGGGAAAGCCATGGGCATTTCTCTTCTGGCCATTGCATAGTCCCCTGACTGCTTTTTGTCATTCCTAATCACCATTCCCAATTTATTTTCCACATAGCACCTTCAATAACTTTTCAAAAACATGAATCTATTTGCCTCGACATTTTGTTTTGAAGAAAGTCAAACATAAAATCTGCAGGAATAACATAATGAACATCCATGAACCTAGTACCAGGGTTTACATTTTACCTCTGAACATTTTCACATATATTGCCTAACAAGAAGCTCATCCTCCTACATAATTGCACTTCTTGTTATCATCCTCAGGAAATTTAACATTGATCTAATATTATTACCTAATTCAGAATCATATTGAAATTTTCACAATTGTCCTTTATAAGGTCCTTTATAGCTACTGATTTTTGTTGTTGTTGTTTTTTAGGGGGAGGTTTGCTACTGTTTCCATCTGCATGTACGATTTATCGATGACTTACTTTAGGATCATGCATGGTGTTTAGCTGCCATAATCAATCTCTTTAATCACATTTGGAGGAGTCCAGGTCCACAGTACTGCAGACTCTCTCAGTTGGTACATACCTAATTGTTTTCTCAGATTAACTTCAGGCTAAAATTTTTAATTTTAATTTTTTCTAGAATGCTGGAAAGCTGATGTTGTGTCCTCAGTGCATCACAGTAAAGGAAGAACTGTTCATTTATTCCAATACAGGTGACATAACACTCGATCATTTTGTCAAGGTATTGCCTACCAGAGTTTTCCATTGTAAATGTTTCCTTTTCTTTTTGTAATTTATGTGCAGTCTATAGGGTGATGAATCTAATTATTTTAATATAAAAATCTAATCTTTAGAAAAATTATGTAATTAAAGCCCTTCCCACTATTTTCCACATAAATGTATTTGTATATGTTGTTCTCACCACTGGATTCATTTTATAGTTTCTTCTTACTTCATATTAAGGATTAAGTGTCTGTTTTCACAGGGGCTTTGCCTGATTATACAATCAAAGCAGGCCTCTGATTAGCCACTAGCTTCTCAATATCCTGGCACTCTATTTCCTTCTTAGCACTTTAAGATATAATTATTTACCTGGTTTCTTATTTATCATCCATAGTTATAACTAAACATAAGCTGTTAAGAGTAGAATAACCAGACCCACTTGCCACTATTGTAGCTCCAATACCATGATATATAGAGCTATACACAGGTTAGACTATCAAATAAACATCTGTTGAATAGAAAATCAATGTATATAAGAATAAAATTTTCTATCTGGATACATGTTTACATATGTATATATTTTTTATAGCAAGAAGGCCAAGGAAGTGGGGACATAGATGTGGGACTCTATACCAAAATTCCTGCTCCCATTTTCACTCCCTTATCCCTGGGAAGCAATTTCCCAAGCAGTGAACATATTTTCTAGTATCCCTAGCATCCAGGTGTGGCTGTGAGATCAATTCTTGCCAATGCAATGTGAGTGGTGGTATGTGTTTCACTTCCCGGCTCTGCTTTTAAGAAGTGGGTGGAACATGTCCATTGTCTTTTTCTCCCTGCAAGTTGGAAGTTGTTAGGGCTGGGCACAGCCACAGTGAGGAAGGATCCTAGATCCTTGAATCAGGACAAGGAAGAAAGGTACTTGCCAGGCTAAGCTGAGGTGAAACTACAAAATAAACTTTTATGGTGAAAATCCATTGTAAATTTGCTATTTATTTGTATAGGTGGAACATCCTTAATCCAAAAGTTCAAAATCCAAAATGATTGAAAGCTGTATTTTGAGGTTCAACATGAGGCCACAAAATTTCACACTTGATCTCACATGATGGGTTGCAGTCAAAAAGTAGTGCACTGAAAATATTGCATGAGATTACCTTTAGACTATATGGATATATGAAACAAATGAATTTAATGCTTAGACTTGGATTTCATGTTCAAGATATCTCATTGTAAATATTCAAAAATTTGAAAACACCAGAAATCTAAAACTAATGGTTCTAAGCATTTCTGATTAGATATAACTAAAATAGAATTTAGCATTGCTCTGAATAATAAAGAAATGAAATACAGAAGATTGGTAACCAGAAAATTAAGAGAATCACAGTGAAAACAGTTGGAATTTTGTTAATCAGCTTTCCATTACTGTAACAAATGCCTGAAATAATAAACTTATAAAGAGAAAAGTTTATTTTGGCTCACAATTTTGAAGTTTCCAGTCCATGGTTAATAGGCCCCATGGTTTTTGGTCATGTGGTGAGGCAGCGCATCATGGTGGAAGTGCATGGTGGAGTACACCTGTTCACCTCATGGCCAGAACATGAAAGAGTGGAAAAGGAAAGGGTTGAGATCTCACTGTTTCCTTCGGGTTACACTCTCAGTGACTTAAGCCCTCTCACTATGCCTTATCTCCTAAAGGTTCTACCACTGCCCAATAGCTCCAGGCTGGGGACTGAGCCTTTAACACATGGGCCTTTGGAGGACATTCCAGATCCAGACTACAACAGGATTACTTAAAATTCACTGTTGTGTTATTATAATTGTCAGTGTGTACTTTCTAGATCCCTCAAGTCTTACAGAATGATATTAGGCTTAAAAACACTCAAGTGGAGCCTTTGGAGAGATTTTTATTATACAGTAAAAAAGAGAGACTCCCTTATCTTTGGAAAAGACGGAAATGCAGTCATTTTAGTTTTTTTTGAGGTGGTTTGATGGAACTGTGTTGCTTCTGAGATCTTATACCCTATTGCCAGGCTAATCTGGGGGAATCCAGTGTGGTGTAAGAGACAATCCATCAAATCCTTTCTTTGTTGCCTCCAGTGTATTTTGTGTGCTGTGGGTAGCATTACTAATGAAACAACAATTTAGCTAGTAATTATTTATTATCGAGCCAGTGAATGAAAGGATTCACTGAATTTTAGAGAGAGAGAGAACCTAAAGTTTGTGTTTTAGTGGGTACAGAGAAGGCAAAGTGCTTGCCTCTCAGCCTGTGCTCAGGATTAATTACTGACCAACCTGGTCCCAGAAACAAGGGCACGTGGTTGTAGTGGATGGGCACCTGCTAGACCCTGTGCACTGTGAGACTCCCACTAAGGCTTTAGGGACATCACTTGGTGTTATCCATGCCTCAAGTTTGTTTTGATTATAACAGGGAAAAGTGGCTGTGCTTCAGAAATGGCATCCTATACTATACATTTTTACATTAGATTGATATGAGTATTTCTAAACAAACATCAAAAACACGAGGCCTTCAAGGTTATGCATTTATCCTAGCTAATCATAGCATTACTCACAACATTTTCAAATTTGTATTTATAATTATCTTTAAGAGCACATGGCTGTTATTCTTTTAATTGTTTTATTCCCATTTTTATTCAAAAAGTAATTGCAAGAACTCTGGAAATTAGAGAAAAAAGAAAACTAAAACCACCCATAATTTGATCACTCAGTGGTAACCATTCTAAGCATGGTAAAGTAATACCTCATGTGTAAATTGCATAGGGTTATGTTTGTGTATGTGTGTATGTTTATGTAATACTGTACCAGTGGTTTTGAATTTAAATATTTATCATGTATATTTGCCTATAAAGTCAATTTATTAATTTTAGTTATTATATTGAGAGCACTTACATAGATTTTTATTTAATATTCTAGCTATGGCAAATTGTTAGATAAGAATGTGAAGGCTTATCTGTATGTGAGTGTATTCTCTTGACTGTTCTTTGTGTTGCTAACCATCCATCCTTGGAGTTGTCATTTGAAAATACGAAAAAGATATTGGACCCCAATGTGATGAACAAGGTAAATGATTAAATCAAGAAATGGCATTTGGAGCCAAATAGTGGGTGGTTAAAATGTAATGAGACATTCTAAAACTGTCACAGAAGGCAGATTCAAAGAAAGAGTTTCAAAAATATTTTGGATAATGGAGGCACTTACTAAACAAACATGTATTCATGTATGATAGTTACTTTGAAGAGAAATTATCCCTTCAGTGCTTAAGTTCTGCTGTGGAACTAAAACGATCAGTCCCTTAACTTTATTTCTGTTTCTAGACATTGGTGCACACTATCACCAAAAGCTGGAAGGCAAGGAATCACAATCTACCTTTGTGTGTACAGGAGAAAGATAGATTTGCTCATTTCCTGTATTCTGTGATTATACAAGGCAAGAGAAGTAAGACAGAGAAAGAAGAAGGAGGAAAGGAAGAAAGAAAGAAAGGTAGAGGGAAGGAAAGGAAGTAGGGAGAGGGGACAGAGAAAAATCAAGAGACATAGCAAGAAGGGAAAGAGGAAAGTAGGGAGGGCCATAGGGAGGAAGGAAGACAGAGAGATTGCTCTTTCAAATTCCTGTAAAGCCAGTTCTTAAGGATGAATTTATGAAACCACTCATAAACTTATTGTATACTAATGGTTCTCAAAAACTTAAAGATAATGGTGCTTTTCTGTACTATATTCTTTACAATGGAGCTCTAATTATAGTACAATTTGAGAAAAAAAATAGAGATGATGGAGCAGATACACACAGATACATACTAGACAAAACTTTCACATTGCTTCTGGAAAAAATTTTGAAATTAGTTTTAGGTTGATAAAGACATTAGTGTGGTTAGCCTGTATCCACAAGACTTCAAAGAAGGGAAGCTCATGATAACCAGCCAAAGATGTCTGAACAGGGTTTTCAGAACTCAAGAATCATTAGAATTGAAGTGCCCTGACCAAAAATAAAATGTTAGGAATTTATTATCCTACCTGTCCTCTTAAAGGGTACCATTGTGCAGAATCTGTCCATTAAATCTGCCACCTTCAAGGAAAAACACCACAAGGAATTACAATCTGTCTTTAACCATATTTTAATATAAGGTTTGAAAGAAAAACTGACTTTAGAGATGTGTTTTTCACAGATCTCAAAAATTCAGTCACTACTTTCAATGAATTTAAAATTCATATCATTTGAGTCAATGTCTGTTTTGAAATTATGCACTCAAATATCTATCTATATATATGCAAACTCAGAGTTCCCCAACAAAAATTGCTTTTCTGTTTCTCTGCGGCTGTACTACATGTTTCTGGAATTAAGCAATAGTTCGTAAAATAATAACAACAGTGATTGGATTGTTACACAATAACTCTGACACTGAGAATAATTAGATAGTACATATTAGAAGTATTGCTCATCTTTTACTTTTTCATTTTATGTAGTAAATACTCTTCAGTGCTATAAGAATGTAGAAGTAATAGATTAAATCCTGAAGAAAAAAATCTTACTTCAAATCTGTTGTTTGTCTACTGATGCCTATCAATAAAAATTTAGAGAAAGAAGGTAAGTAATATAATATTAGAGGATTTATCTTGTGAATATGCATGGAGCTAGACAAAGGGTTTTATAACATGAAACAATAAACATTTATAAAGTGAAACATTTATAAAATGAAACAATAAAGTCTGCTTTTGGGGAACTTACATTTTGAGAAAAATTAAGAAAGTAATAGACCCATGAAAAAGAAGTTCATGGGTTACATAAATAAATAGGATACTATTGATATACAGAAAAGGAAGTATACATTACAAGGAGTATACAAAAAGTCATTTTTATTTATTTATTTTTTGGTAGTGCTGGGGATTGAACCCAAGGCCTCTCATATACTAAATGAGCTCTCTACCCCTGAGTTATAACCCCAGATCCAAAGAGTCATTATTTATTACAGTTTATCTTAAAACCTCACAAAGATTATCTTATCTTCTTAGATTTAAATAGCTAAAAATATCAATATAAGACAAGTAAAGAATGAACAAATAGTAAGCGAGAAAAAGGATTTCAATTTAAGGGAGTGCTTAAGAGTAGACCTTCCAAATCAAGTCATTTCCTAATGTTTTTATTAGCTGTGGCAGACAGAATGTAAACTTCCCAAAGATGTCCATGTCCTAATCCCCAGTACCTGTATATATGTTACCTTGCTGTCGTTAAGGATGTTGGGATGGAGAAATCCTGCTGGCTCATCTGACTGGGCCCAGTATACCCCACAAGGATCCTTATAAGAAAATTCAGAAGGCATGAGAGTCAGGATGAGGGAAGGAGATGTGATAATTGAAACAGAGATGGGACCATGAGCCAAAGAGTATGAGTATCTTCCAGAAGCCAAAAAAGACAAGAATCAGTTTGTCCTAGAGCCTCCCCAAAGAATGCAGTGCTGCCAATCCATTTTGGACCTTTGACCTACAGAACAGTTAGGTGTTCAATCTGACTTGTCTTAAGCCAACCTAGAAGTTGTCTTAGCCAAGTGATAACTTGTTACAGCAGCCATAGGAAACTCATGTATTATCTTTGGAGGAAAAAATTACTTTTTAAAGAAATTTACACCAAATTAAACCCAATTGCTTTCTAAGTAGATGAGTTTTCAGTTCAGAAAGTGTTATGCCAGATAAATCATTAATTATTCATTTCTTTTTCTAGTAATTTTTTGGTCCAATTCCTATTACAATTTCATACTAACAATGAAAAAAGAACTATCCTTGCTTGTATCACTACTAGGTACATGGCAGGGTTACAGAGTTTCTTCCCCATATTATTGTATGTATTCTTTTAATAACCTGCAAATAGAAGCATCATTTTTCATTTAGTAATGAAGTGGTTTTTACAGCAAATAAACAGTTTGTCACATTTTGAGTTGGTGATAAAACTAGAAAAACAATACTGGGACAGAGATTAGAATATGAGTAAATTTGTATTTCCTATAGAGAGCAAATATATAAGAGAAAGATGAGATAGATAAGAAAGATAGATAGATGGCTGATAGAAGAGAATTAAAGAAAAACACTAAGAATCTTATAAATAGAATTTAGTGTGGTCCAAACTTCTCAGAGCAAAGTTTTGGCCTAGATAGTTATTAGAAAATAAACATCTTTTGGACACTCCATCTAACCTCCTGGTTTCCTGCTCTATAAAAGAAATATAACAATAGATGTCTGTCATAAAGAATCCCAAGAAATAGGACTGAATACTGTGACACTGAAGAGCTCTTTAAATGTTGATTCAACACTCTGTGGTCTGCTTAGGATCCCCAAACCAATTTGTGACTCATTCAATACTAAGGGGTAATCTGTTCTGAAGAAGAAAAAGAGACATTGTAAATCAGGTGGCAATCAATGATTCCAAAGAGAACTGAACATATTCTTTGTCCAAATGAACAGAAGATGTTGGGATGAATAGTGTGCTCTCAGTGAGAAGTAGACACAGCCGAAGCTGCTTACCAGAGGGTGAGTGTAATGCAAGAGAAACTTCAAGAACAGCAGCTCCCAAAACATCTTGGATAAGTGTCTCAAGTTAGGTCATCAAGATGAATGAGGTCACCTAGACATAGTTTAGACAACTGCAAAGCAGAACAATATGACGGAAGACTGGCTTAAGACCTCAACACAACTCCAGATCCTACGGCAGCTGGAAACCCTTAAGGACTAAATGCCAAGGAGAGAGTAATTTTGACATCAAAGGGATCAGTTTGACAAATGAAAATCAAACTGGATGGACTTTAATGCAAACAGCTGGGTGTGATGCAACTGAAGAGGCAGATTTCCTGGAGTCAGCCAAACAGATTTATTAGAATCCCACATACCTCCCAAGGAGAATGTAAATACATATTTTTTAATTTTCAAGTTTTTTTTCCATTCAAAACAATGAGGAAGAGATTATGGTAAGATAAGTAGGCTGCATCACAATCCTTGGAGCTACTTGATGGCTATGCTTACTTTGGCTCAGGACATTTTCTGTGGTCTTTTCCACATTTTTCTTCCCTTCCTATCTGCCATCTCTCCTTTGTGCATAAAACTTTATCTAGAGGTAATATATGTGAATGTGATGCAATGAATTCAAAGAGTAAGTAGATTCCTGCTGAAAGGTTTCTGATATGAGAAACTCTTCCTAATGGGCCAGAAATCCATGATACCTTATGGAAGAATGATAGATGATTTGCTTTGCAACATGTCCTTGGCAATTAGCCTTCCTATGGAATGCTCCAAGAACAACATGGGTATTACCTGGCCACGGTTTAGATCAGAGGGTTGGTAGCTTATTTGCTGATGGAGAGATCAGACTCAAGGTAAGTGGAAGAATGAACAAAAGTTTATTATCAGCCAGTAAGCCTCTCTTTGAAGTAGTTTCAGGGACATCTGTTTTGTTTTCTTTATTTTTCATGCAGTGCTGGGGATCAAACCAGGGCCTTGAACATATTTGTTCTCTTTTCTAACAGTGATCTACCCTTACTGTGTTATCAGTGGTAACCAATTTGAATCAGAATGCAAATATCCAGTCTGAAGGATTAAAGTTGTCACAAAAGGCAGTGCTGTTGCAAATCTCATTGCCCTATTTTCTCTGCTATAATATAGTAGAATCTCCTTGAAGAAACACTTATCCAGGAAGCATAGAAGCTGCTTAACATTGCTCATTAATGTATCCCCAGAAATTAGCAAACTATAGGACATCTAGTAAGCACCCCGTACATATTTGATATGTTAATGAGTAACATGAGCCAGAGATCTGTAAATGGGTCTAGACACGATTAAGTATAAAGGGAGAGATAAGACACCCTTAGTTTCATTAAGTCATCATTATCCGTTTAAATTGCCTCGTGTTGCAGGATCTGCAGAGCAAATTCAAAGCCATAAAATCTAAATTCAGGATTAATTTGAGGGTTCAAACAAGAAAAAACAGAAAAAAATCCTCTAGCATTTGGTATCATTTAATGGGGTCTGTTTGGCTCATTTCAAACCTATGCAATATGTCTAAGCAGCATGTAGGAGATTTTAAGCTAATACACCACTTATCATGCTTTGCTGGTGGATCAGTGAATGATTTCATTGACCTGAAGCTTTGTTCTTGTTCTTGTGCCCGTCTAGATTATTCCATTGATATGCTGAAGAAAGACATGCAGGTGAGAGCTAATGGGCTCCGCAGATATTAAGCCCGTTTTCCTGTTTTCTTTCTGTTTACTGCTTGCAACTCCTGCTGGTTTCAAGTGTTTGGATTTTCATTTGAAGGTATGTTTTGTTGACATAATAAGCTATTTAGGGCCAGGACTGATTTGAGGAAAAGGTTTCCCTGAAAACTCATGCTTGCAAATCAGTAAAATAGAAGATGGTATAATATATTTATGTCCACAAAGTCTTCTATGTAGTGAGCTGATGAATCTGAACCAAACCCTTATGAACCGAAATGCAGGTACAACTTGTTTATATTTGGGCAAGTGATTTCAGACCTTTCTAGATATTAGTAATCTTCTAATGGGTTTAAGATTTTAAAAATAACATGAAACATTCAAGATACAATTTTTCAAACACGATTTTGCAACAGAGATGATGTTTATTTTGTAGATAGTTTTATTTTGTAGATAGATTTATTTTGTAGATAGTTCAGCAAAATCAGTACTAGTATTGTGTGTATTTGTATGTATGCAAGCAGTACATGCACACATTAGGTATAAAGTCTAAACACGGTTGCTTATATTAGTTACTATATAAAAGTCAACATGGCTGGCAAAGAACTCCTAGATGGAAAACAAAAATTTTAAAAGACTTTTTGGATATTGGATAACTTTAGCATTAGGGAGGGTGAGATCAACCTTATTGAGTTAAACAGTCACAGACTATTAAAACACACTTGGTATCAGCTCGTAGTCGCAGTTAATTTTGTCATTATCTGGATGAAATTAACATTATTCAAATACTAAATGAGCTCATGTAATGTCAAGTAACACTTAATTGGTCTAGCTTTAATTTTAAAATGGTTTCCAGAATGCTTAGATCTATTACTTTATTTTCAGTTCACAAAAGTTGCCTTTTATCCTCCCCATTTCTCCTCATCTTCTGCTATAAGACAAAGAAAACAGTGGACAGAAATTCAACAGAATTCACTACTATAAACTCAGCTGAGGTGGAGCCAATTTAGGTAAACTCATGTGTTTGGAATGAACTAGATTTGTACCATTCCTATTTCCTTTGAATGCTTCTACTTTTGCCTCTCAACCTTGAGGAAATTAACCTATTTATCTACATGATAGGAAACTGGTTCATCCTCAAACAAAATAGTTTTGAGTCTAAATAGTTTTGAGCATCACACTAGACTTTAGACTGCACGAGGGGAAAAGATTAAATAAAAAAGTGAGTGCACAATAGTAGGAAAAATTGTACAGAAGGATCTTGAAATCAGCTTCAGTTATTTGTGGGTCGTCCTGACTTTGCAGAAAGGGTTATCTCAGCAGTGAGGCGTTTTCTACGTAGTTAGCAATGGGAGCCAGAGAGGTTAAAACAGCTCATCACTTTATCAGGATTACTGAGGGTATGAGGGAGGCCTTAATGGTCTGGCAGTCCTTTTTGTCACAATTTAATGGCATATCGATCTTGCAGAGTGAACAATCATGACCTTCAACTGTTTACAGATGCTTTGGAGGGAAAAGGCTTAAGGAGCTTATTCCAGGGAAGCTGAGAAGGTTCAGCCTTGACCAGTCAAGTTGAGGAAGCCAAACAGCAATCAAAACATCCCAGTTTGGGGGCAACTTTCGACTGGAGGTGGCACTTACAACTGGGAAGATCACAAGTGCTTCAAGAAAAGCCAGTGGTGTTAGAGGCAATCAATAAATCAACCAGAAGTGTCATTAACCCAGAGAGAGGGAGAGCGAGCCCTGCGTGCAGGAGGCCCTGCCTGCGTACACATGCACGCATGTGTACATGCACGTACAAATACAGGCCAGTGACAGAGGGACCCCCTTGCACTGAGTTAGGCATTACTGCTGGGACAAGTTTTCAAGAAAGGTTTCTTTTAGGTGTCTCTAATGTTTGGTACATAAAATCACCAGCAGCTGGATAGTAGGAGGAAGTCATGAAATTTCCCAAGACAAATCTGAGCAAAGAGCAATATGAAACAGTATTTCTCTTCAAAACATTATTAATTATTAATTAGAGGATTATTATTATTAATTATAGGTTTATGGAAGGCATTTTATTCAGTTGATATGAAATTGCCTGCTCAGATGTGGAGAGTTGTTTTTGAGAGAAAATCCAAATGAAATGGAACTCTCAGAGCAGGAGTAGCACTGTTTGTCTACACCCTCTATTTCAGTTAACCTAATCTGTGTTACCGTTGACTTCCAAAATAAGTTTCCAACATGGTTTTGTTGAGCCTCTACTAGGTGTTCTGCAAGGTTCTGTTTGCTACAAAAGACAAAAACAAGAAAACAAAAAAACCAGTTCCTGTTCTCACAGAGCTTATAAATATTCCAATTATTCACATATTATTTCTGGCTATTAGATTCTATCCACTTAAACTCTATCTAGTAGGTTGAAGAGTGGAGCCCCACAAGATATATCTACATCATATTTTTTGAACCCATGATTGTGACCTTATTTGGAAAAAGGGGTTTTTACAGATATAGTTAAGCATCTTGAGATCATTATAGATTTTCTCAGTGGAGCCTGAATCCAATGATACAATGGCAAGGAAACAGAGAGAGGGACACCCAGAGAGGAAATGTGATGTGAAGACAGAGGCAGAGCTTACAGTGATGCAAACACAAACCAAGGAACACATAGTGTTGCAGGCAGACACCTGAAGTTAATAATAGGCATGGAAAGGATTCCCTTCTAGAGCTTCTAGAAGAAGTAAGTTTCTGCCAGCAACTTGATTTTGGACTCTGGCTTCCATAACTATGATGGAATAAATTTAATTTTTTGTAAGCCACCAAACTGATGGAAATTTGTTAATGCAGCTCTAGATCTTTTACCTAGATTAGCATTAACTTTATGCCCTATGTACCTGAATGAATAATAATGTATGAGAACCAAGATATATGATATCTGCCAATAGTTACTAAACTATAATAACAAAATGCACCCTCATGGCCTTTCCTGTTCACTACTAATTTGTTTGTTTCCTTACAAATTTGCATATATGAGATTTCAGAGGGATGTGCAGAAAAAGGAGGTATTTGTCCCTAAATTTGTGGATCAGTGAGAGGGAAAGAGAGAAGATGGCAGGTCTTTACTGTGTTGGGAGGGAACCTGGTGGCAATGTGGAACATAACATTGAGGTGTTCAAAGTGCACAGCTACAAATGAGCCAGTAGTTAGTGCCCAACAAAAATGCAGTAAAACTTTTTAAGGAGGTATCTAGTGCACTAGGCATAACTTTAAAATTGACTCAAATCTTCTCTACAGGAAGAGAAACTAAAAATCAGCTTTAGTCATTTGCAGATTGTCCATTTGCAGAAAGGTTAATCTGAGCAGGTGTGTTCTACATAGGTTGCAATGGAGAAAGGAATAAATGTTGGTTATATGCCATATGCTAATTGAGTCCATTTGGCTTCCCAAGGTACAGGGCTAATGACAGAACATCATCAAAGTAGGCAGAGCCACATAGTGGTTATGCTTTAATGGAAGCCCTAGGAAATGCTTGGAGAGATGAATCCTCCTATCCACTTACCAGCTTATTTGTGAGGGGAGGAAACTGTGAACCCCATTGCATTACTCCATCCTCCATGACCCTTCCTCTAACCATTCCTCACACTGACAGATATCTTTCCTTTATGCCAGTATGATCACAGTTCTCTTCCTGTCTAGCCATATAAAGCCTCTAGGACTTTTCTCCACCTAATTCCACCTCCTACCTCCTGTTCCCCCAGGTTCTCCTTTTTATGCAACTGCACTTGATCCATTCTGAAGATGTTTGCATGGTGTTTGTAAAGGTGCTGTGCCCAGACTGCTTATCCACAAGGCAGATTTTTTGGTGTTTTTTGAGTTCTTTATATATCCTGGAGATAAGTGCTCTGATGTGCCTGTGGCAAAAATTTGCTCCCAGAATATAGGCTATCTCTTCACCTCATTGTTTCTTTTGCTGAGAAGCTTAAAAGGCACACTCAAACATTGCTGGTGGGACTGCAAATTGCTGCAACCTATCTGGAAAGCAGTATGGAGATTCCTTTAAAAACTTGGAATGGAACCACCATTAGACCCAGCTATCCCACTCCTTGGCCTATACCCTAAAGACTTTACAGAAGAATATATACAATTGATCAACAGACATATGAAAAAATGTTCAACATCTCTAGCAATTAGAGAAATGCAAATCAAAACTACCCTAAGATTTCATCTCACACCAGTCAGAATGGCAATTATCAAGAATACAACAACAATAAGTGTTGGCGAGGTTGTGGGGGAAAAGGCACACTCATACATTGCTGGTGGGACTGCAAATTGGTACAACCAATCTGGAAAGCAGTATGGAGATTCCTTAGAAAACTTGGAATGGAACCACCATTTGACCCAGCTATCCCATTCCTTGGTCTATATCCAGAAGACTTAAAAATAGCATACTACAGTGACGCAGCCACTTCAATGTTTATAGCAGCTCAATTTACAATAGCTAAACTGTGGAACCAACCTAGATTCTTTTGATAGATGAATGGATAAAGAAACTGTGGTATATATACACAATGGAATATTACTCAGCAATAAAAGAGAATAAAGTTATGGCATTTGCAGGTAAATGGATGAAGTTGGAGAACATCATGCTAAGTGAAGTAAGCCAAGCCCAAAAAAACAAAGGCCGAATGTTCTCTCTGATTAGTGGATGCTGATACATAAGGGGGGTGGGGATAGGGACCATGGGAGAAATAGAGGAACTTTGGATGGGACAGGGGGGAGGTAAAGAAGGGGAGAGGGAATGGGAGTAGCAAAAATGGTTGAATGAGATGGATATCACTACCCTAGGTGCATGTATGAAGACACAAAAGGTGTGACTCTATCTTGTTTGCAAACAGAGAGATGGAAAATTGAGCTCTATATATGTACTATGACTTGAAATGCATTTAAAATAAATAAATAAATTTTAAAAATCTGAAACTAATCAGCACATCAGACTATAATATGTTTGTTACCATCTCTCAAGATAGCCTGAATGCAGAGGGTAGAAACATTGTCTTCTTTGTGAGAGTAAAAGAATATCTTTGATGTCTGATCTATGCTTGTGCAAATAATTGCCATTCAATAAATGTTTGATGAATAAATGAAAGAACGCTTAGTCTCTTCTATGATTAGCAAGCTCTTAAAAGCTCTTAAAACATGTACGTTTATTCACAAGTCATTAACGTGTGATAAGTTTGTCTGCACTTAAAAGATCTTTGGGGGAGACAGCTTTTTCTCATGTTTAAAAATTTAATGTTAGTTTTTTAAAATTTTTTATTTTAAAGTAATACCATTTCCTTCTGGAAAATCTGAAAAATGAGAATAAGTATGAAAGCAGAATTCATCTTTGGTCCCATCACCCAAAGATAAACACAATTAATTTTTATTTGCATCTCATTAAAAATACATCCATATGGTCAAGGGAGCAAATAATTGTGATAAAGTATGTTATGTATAAAAACACAATCTACCATATACTAATATTGTCTCCCTGTTTCGCTCTCTCTCTTTCTCTTTGTCTCTGTCTCTGGCTCTGTCTCTCTCTCTCTCTCTCTCTCACACACACACACACACACACAAACACACCGTTATGGTCATAGTCTATATTAGTTAAGGTAATGCAAGTTGCTATAAAATCCAGCCCCAAAAGGCACAATGACTTAAGCACCATAGAAATGTAGGTCTCACTCACATAATGTCTAAAATAAGCATTCGTGATCAGCAACACAAGGATTCCAGTCTAATCCTATCTGGCTATATAGCTTTCACCAGAGAGTTTCCAGAGTTCCTGTGTTCCCACAGAAGGACAAAAAGCATGGGTGATAACATGTGGGGGGTTTAAGGATTGGGCCTAGCAGTGACTTGTACTACTTCATTCATATTTCAGTGGCTAGAATTCAGTTCACATGACCCTGCCCAAGTACAAGGCAGACTGGGAAATATCACTTATCTCTGAGCCCAGGAAGAGAAGAAAAGAGGTTTGCTGAATCATTAGTCTGTTATACATTGAATATATCCCTTTATAACCTGATATTTTATTTTAAAAGCAATTTAATTGAAATTAATGAAAATACTAACTACTAATATAAAACTAGGCATATAGGGATCTGTTTGCTGAGCTGTCAACTTCTAAAAATATTTGAAAACAATTGTTTCATGCATAATGTTTATATGTAACTAGCTACATGCAACTCCATGACGGTTAGTCTTCATTATGAATTTAACTTTCAATATAATATGAATCTACTTATCAATGTCTTTTCTTCTGAGTTCTATTTTGATTTAAATAAATACCACCATTCATTGTTTTCCTTTTGTTTGTATTTGCCTAGCCATGTTCCTAACATTTCTTAGTTACTAATTTTGTATGTGTCTCTTGTAGAGTGTACACAGGTAGCTATTTTGACAGTATAAGAGCCTTTGTTCTTAGAGATTTTTGACCCTTTCGATGTTTATTTGCCAATAAACTGTTAGTTATACATTGGTTATTATAGTTATTATTTCTCAGTCATGTTCCTTACATAGCAACTTTGTGACATACCTCATATTTATTTTGTCAGCTTACATGCTACTTGATATGTATACTATTACATCTTATGAGTCATTTTTCTGAAAGCAATTTTTTTCTCCACTAAATTTGGATAATACTCATTTTTATATACTAATAAAAGCATTTTTTAAAATGCTTTGGTAGATAACTCAATTCTCCAAACAATTCAATGAAGGAACAAATGAAACAGAGGAGGAAATAATGTAATTATTTTTCTCTAAACAAGTAGAAAATTTTTATGCTTTATTTCCTTCTACTCCAACCTATGACACAGTTTTAACCATTTGTATAACCTGAGCTAGTAGACCCAATTAAATGTTAAAACTATTTCCATCATATATCTCTTCTATATTAAAGAATAACATCGCTAGCTATAGAACTGTTGGGTTCTATCTTAATACCACAAAGCTCATATTTGTATGATGACCCCAGTCATATTTAGCTCAGTTCAAAACATTCCACCTCCAATCCTCAGCAGAACCCAGTTCTGCAGAAAGAGGTAATTTATGCTGATAAGTTCACAATGGAGTTAGTTAGGGTACCATGGTAATAAATGCTTGACAAGTATAATCCACATGGCAACTCATGCTATTCCTCCAGCCTTATTTTCACCTTACAAACTGCAAGCTCCACCTACACAAAGAGCCCACCTCTGTCCCCTGTAGTTCATTTTCCTCTGTCTTTTATAGCATTCAGGATTTAAGTTTCACAATTATGTCAGTTTCTACTATTTGTTGCTTGCTTGTCTTATTTCAGCAACCAAATTGCAATTTCTTTTTTTTTAATATTTTTTTAGTTGTTGATGGATCTTTATTTTATTCATTTATTATTTAGATGTAGTGCTGAGGATCGAACCCAGTGCCTTGCTGAGCTACAGCCTTAGCCCCCAAATTGCAATTTCCTGATGGCAGAGGTCATGTTCTATTTTCTCTGTACCCCTGTCATAGAAGATGGAAATGAATACCATGGACATTGGCTACATATTAGTATGGGTTGATCATATTTGAGGTTAGTTTCAAATGTTTTTTCTCATTTAATTTTGCATTAAAAGTTAGCAAAAAAAAAAAAAAAAAGTGCTGGGTGCGGTGGCACACACCTGTAATCCCAGTGACTCAAGAGGCTGAGACAGGAGGATCACAAGTTCAAGGCCAGCCTTAGCAAAAGTGAAGTGCTAAGCAACTCAGTGAGACCCTGTCTCTAAATAAAATACAAAATAGGGCTGGGGATGTGGCTCAGTGTTCGAGTGCCCCTGAGTTCAATCCTCAGTAATGTCCCCCCAACCTGCAAAAAAGTATAGCAGCCCTCTGAGTTTGCATTGCTGTAATGGAGTCTCTGAGCCAGCATCATTTATAATGAGTATTAATTTATTTTCTATTGGTTCTGGAGGCTAGAAAGTCCAAGATCAAAGCTCTAGCATCTGGTGAGGGCCTTTTTGCAAAGAAGACAGGCAAAGAGAGGTGAAAAGGGGGAAGAACTTGTCATTTGATAATAGAACTGTTGCCACTCATGAGGGCAAAGTCTTCATGGCTTAGTCACCTTTTAAAGTTCTCCTCTTGTAACACTGTTAAAATAGCAGCTACATTTCAACATGAGTTTTGAAGGGGGCAGCTTCCATCCATAGCAGCAACCTAATTCAGAACAATCATATGCATTTTTTTTTTTTTTTTTTTGGTACCAGGGATTAAACCCAGGGAGTATCCACCACTGAGCCTCATCTACAGCCCTTTTAATTTTTTTATTTTGAGGCAGGGTCTTGACAAGTTGCTTAGGGCCTCATTAAGTTGCTGAGGCTGGCTTTGAACTTGTGATCCTCCTGCCTCAGCCTCCTAAGCCACTGGGCTTACAGGCATTGCCACTGTGCCCAGCCCAATCATTTACTTTTAATGTTCACCCCATGTATGAAAAGGCATAAAGAGATGAAATCATTGAAAATAGACATTTAACTAAGGTGAGAAAGCATCAACTTTATTTACTATTACAACAATCAACAGCAACAATAATGATCACAACTTTTAACAAGTATCTAGGGCAATGATAAATACTTTCAATAATTGTCTGATGTAATTTTTACCTAGAACCTGTAAGGGCTGGGGATGTAGCTCAGTAGCAGAGTGTTTGCTTAGCATGCTCATGACACTGCATTTGAGAAAAACCATGGCAAAAACAAAACAGAACAAAACCCCAACAAAATTGGAAGAAGCTGCAGCTCTCTCTATGCAGAAAACTTAGCAATCTGATGCCTACAGAGGTGGAAATATAAATTTATTGCTTATATAATTTGGAATGTATGCTGATGCCAGGCTTTGAACTGCATATTCGTTTGTTTTTTTACTGATTCTTAAAATCATAGGAGCACATTTATTGGTTACCCATTGTGAAAATACTTAATGCCAAACTTTGCTTTTAGATGCAGAACTATATATAGAGAACAGGATGGTATTTTACACTAAACAGAAATGAGTTAGAATTTTGACTCTCCTACTTGCTGTCTTTGTGAACTTGGGCATATTATTTAATCTCCACGTCCTCAATTTCCTCATCTATAAAACAGGAATTATATTTACATTGTAAGCCTGTTAACACAATGAGAGTTAATGTATAGAATGTGTTAGCACATAGTAGCTGTTCAGTTGGTAGCTATTATTGTTAAAATAATTATCACTCATTATCACTCTGTCATCTGTATATCTCAGGTTATCAAAATCTGATTTTTCTGTTTAAGGCTCATCTTTAATGACATGTTCTCCCATGTTACACATAATTAGCAGGTGATTAGCATCCTTTGTCTTTTAATCTTAACCTCTTTGTGTTGTATGGCCCTTTTTCTTTTTTGTCAGTCATTTCTATGTTTGTTTTTCCTCTGTCTCTTAGCTTGTTTCTTTTTCAGGATAAGAACTCTCACTTTCTTTCACACCATACTGCCTTATGAGGCGACTTTTGTAGGTCTCTAGCAGTGTTCATTAGCTTTGATTGGCACAGCACTGGGTGTTTTTGCTGAATGATTCAGGAAAGCAGAATTTCATGTGATTTTTACCACTGATCTCCACAACCTGATGGCTCATACCACTGCTGAACTGTATCTGTAGGTACATAATTGAATCAGGTGGGTGAATTGTCAACACATTTTTAAAGGCCTTTAAAAGAAAAGGCTAAATTTTTCAGGTAGGGCTGTGGTTCTCAGTCTTGGTTGACTGGGTTGATGCTTGACATTATTTTTAATAACCAACATTGCTTTGAGTAAAAATGAGTTCCAGTGAGCTAAGAACTTTAATGACCTTTAAAATTTCATGTTAAATAAAATACAGAGGAACTGGTATGGTAAGCTGATACTGTTTGAAAGTATTTTATAAGAGAAGAAAAAAAGAGGAAAGACTGTCCTGGAATCCTGTAAATAGCCAATAAAAATTCACCTTGTCTATGTATTGTCCTAGGAGACACAATCTCATTTACATTTATTAGAAGTAATGATGTAGTGTCCTGCAGATAATTAACACAATAAAATGCTGCTAATTTCACAGTGTCATTATAAAATTTGCCAGTTCAAATTAGAAAGTGATTAACCCTCTGAGTGAGGCAATGACATTTCCATTCCCAGTTTGTGAATTAAATTGGAAAGAATGTTTCCCCTCGTTTGAAACTTTGGTGCTCTCGCTGTGATTGCTCTTCTTTCGGTATCATCTTTACCATGCCTTTCTAAGAATGAATACTCTAGCCTTTAACAAGAGTCACCACTCTGTATTCCAGAGTGATGGAGTTCTCAGCAAAAGCACAAGCTTGTCTCCAAGTGGGAAGGAAGCCAACTTTTCTTTAGTAAAAAGAAGGGTGGAATTAAGGGAGGAAGAAAGGGATGGGGGAAAGAGGAACAGAAGGAGGAAGGCAGGGAGGAAAGAGAAGGAGAAGGAAACAGTAATCTCCAACGAGCATAATTTCATTGAGTAATGAGCTGCTTGTTAGTGCATCTAAGTATGAAAATTCTCCATTAACACGTTGCCTCCAGAACGTGCTTCATTTTATTTAATGGCAGTTACTCCTTCACCTTTGCCCTGACACTGCTTTGTTCATTTACTGCATGTCTCTCATCCCCACCTGATTTTAATTAATTCCTTAAAAAGGAATAAATTCATTAAAAAAAAAGATTTATAGCACCTCATTTTAAATATTCCTACTCAACTGAAATCCTCTTAAAGAATATTTAATGAGAGAATGATATTGCAATTGAACAAAATCTTGACTTAATGATAAAATGTCCAACCTGTTAAGACAACTATTAATTGAATAAATTGAATGCATACATTTATAAAGCTGCTGAAAATCTGGTGCCAGGCCCTTTTCTCCCTCCTTCATTTCTTTCCCTTCCCCAATGACTCAGGGCTAAAGGACATATAACTGATGTAAGTGGGAAGCTCTCTTAAAACAGAGGGATTCAAGTCCAAAGCATGAGAGCTCACAGGGTACAGATAAGAAGTAAAAATAATGAGAAATGTTCACAGAGCTCCAAAAAAGAACTTTTCTTTAAAAAATTTCTCTATGTTTATGAATGCATTTGTTACTGCTGAGACCATCTTCACAAAGCTATGTGATTTTAACATTGAAATACTCCAAGTATTTTGTCTAAGGACTTACTTAGTTGCAAGGGACCAAAATCTACCCTGAGCCAGTTTAAACAAAAAGAAGGAATCTTTGAGCTAATGATCCTTGATGTAAGGTTCAAAAGATGATATTAATGCTCTATCTCTCCATCTTTCATTTCTGCTTTTCTCCATGTGGCTTCATTCTCAGACAAATTCTCTTTACTTAGACCCTCAGCAGCCCCAGGCCAATATCTCACCAGCTAAACAACCCTCATGTAGAGAGCAAGGCCCTATCCTGGTTCTCACTGGTGGGGGCTCCATCAGGTATAATGCCCTGGCCATCCCTGCCATTATGACTAGCCAGTGTGCAAAACAGAGCCACCATTAGCAGAAGTGTTGGTCCCTCCCAAAATAAATGATTGAGATTGAGGGAGAAGTTCAGCAAGGGTTAGTGGGATACTATTACAAGAAAAGGAAATGTGGAGCCATTAAAATCAACTGGTGCCCAGAATAATTAACAGGAAAAAACTCATTTTTGGACTGGGAAGGATGGCTCTGAAGAGGTTATGCCTGCATTTTTGGTTAGTACCAGAATTTGGGAATCACGAGACTCTGGCACTCTTCTGTCATTTGTGAGTGGTTTAGAAAACCGATGGACTAAATGGACTCTAGTGTCCCTTCTCTCTTTGTCGTCTGGCAGCTCTGATCCTGCAAGGAGGGTGTGGGACCATGACTCTTAATAAGCCGAAGATCCCTGCCTTTAGTCCCAGTTCCATCATTTTAAAGCTGTAGAACTTTGAGAAATTCACTTCAGCTCCTTGACCTTTAGTTTCCTTGTCCATAAAAAGACAGGATTAGTAGTAATAAGTGATTTTTGGACTTTATATTGGGGTAGAATCTTTTTTTTTTAAAAATGAAATATTAAAAATTCTTAATTAAGCAGATCAAGGTTCGTGTACATTTAGCTGATTTCTACTTCCAACTTGGATGGTGCATTGCCGCATCCTTATTCAAAAGAATTTGTCCATCAGTGATGACAAAATCTATCCTATGTTGTTACAGCAGCACTTAATGGGATTGTTTCAACTAGACAGTGTCAAAGGTCAAATGGAAAGTCACCAGTGAACAGCTCCAGAAGGCATCTATCTTCACTTACACACAACTGCACTTATGTTTGGGACATGGAGTTTGTACAACTGAACTAAAAGGTTTTTGTTAGATGGTCATCTGTGCTTTAGTTATCAACTTGTTTTTATCAGTTCAGTGTCCTTTTGTGGGTTAGAGGGAAGCTTGGAACAAGGACCAAGGAACAAGGACCTTCCTTAGAAGCCCAAGGCCAAGCAGGTTGGTGATGAGAGCCTGGGGATCTTGGGTAAGGGGTGTGGAGAGCAGTGTTGGGGACAGGCAGCTTGATGATTCTTGTTTTTAACTGCTGGGAGTCAGTGGTCCTGCATGTAAGCTCTTTGGGTGTGGGCCACCTGGAACCGGCACAATGGAATCCTTCATAGTAATCAACTAGAAGCAAATAGCTTTTGATGGGCAGGTTTAAAAGTCACAGTCACAGTACTTTCCAAATGCCTCTCTTGTTTGTTAGCAAGTTTATGCTTGTCATGCAAAGCATTCGTCCAGGAGGGGATTGACCCACTAATAGTTGGGCTCCTCAAACTGTGGATGGAGAACCAGTGAATCAGATAATCCTTCATATCACGCCAGTCCTCAAGTGAGAAACACTATAAAAAGTCAGCCACTCTCAGGAATTTTCTCACATCTGGATTTTTCTTTACTTGAAGCATGAAAACACACACACACCACATACACACACCCATCTTACTCATAACAGTCCTTATCTATAGCCTAGGGGTGCCCTTCCATGTTTGTTATTACTAGTTTTCTTCCCTTGGTAACTTTACAAGAAATTAAAATTTCTTTGCTGTATCTTCTGCTGAAAAGGCAGAGTAGGGGAAAGTACATATTTAAATTTGATTTGATTACAACTCCCACAAAAACCCCACATGGAGATTATGTCATCTTGTTATGTCCCATTGCCGCAGAAGGAAGCAAAGCACGTATTTAAAGACAACACTGATTTATGGTTGAAGTCTTCAGGGTGGGAGTGCCTCGGAGCAAAGGGCATAATTGTTGAGTGTGCTGATTGGAAAGATTAGGGATGACAGAAGACAAACGTCTGGTTACACAATGTTTTTTCAGTGCAATTAAACTGAGACTATTTCATCCACCATCAGGGAAACAAATTGCTTAACCTTAATCTATGCAACAATTCCTCCCACACATAAATGCCCTTTCACTATTAAATGAGGTCCCTCCTCTCCTGCAAACTTCATCACCCATCTCACTCTGCCTGGGAAGATTTGTCCTCCTATCTCCTCCACCTCCATCCCTCCTTCTCCCTGATCAGCATTGTTATTTCTGTATTACTGAACACTCAATTTTATGTAACTTTGTTAATGATATTATTTATAGTATAATTATAATTTAGAATGCTGTGTTTTATGAATGAAAAAACTTAAACTCATCTTTTAAGCTGTGGTTGAATTGATGAGTCACTTGGAAGGTGGACTAATCCTTGAAGTAGGATTATTTATGATTTATAGGATTATTGTGTTCATGGTACTTTTTATTAATTTTTCTTTTTTGAGTAAAAGAAATTGTGTTGTATGCAATATGTTAAACTTCTTACAATAATTTTAATTAATACTCATGAAAACTCCATGAGATAGTTAATTTATACCCATTTTACATATGGAGAATCTCAAATTTAACTATCTTGACTTAGTTAGAAATGGACAGTTAGCTTTTGGATTGGAATGATCTGACGCTAATGTCCATACTTATCCATTGAAGTATGGTGTGTTTTGGGCAAACCAATGTCCTTTCAGTATGCCAAATGTATATGAACATTCAGAAAGGGTAACAACTTAAGTAGAGTGAGTTTCCCTCAGTATTATTTAAGTATTTCCAGACATCCACTAGTCATGTGAACAACAGACCCATGCTGTTTCTTTCCTTGGAGCCTCATTTTTCTCAATAGTACGTTCATCAAAGTCATCTATGAGATTTCTTCCAGGGCTAACAATCCAGGAGTGGTTAAAAGATTTTGTTTAGGTTTCTGCAACTATGTAGGGATGTAAAACTTAAAAAATAAAAGTGAATTCAAATTCCCATGAGTTTATTAAACCCAACTTACATTAAAATAATGAGAAGATTCATTTTAAGAAACAAACGACAAAAGGAAAGGGTGGGGCTTTGTGCATACGTTATTTTGCTACAGAAACTCCACACCTCCTGTGCCCTACAAGTTTTAGGAGTAAAAATACAAGATGGTATCATGGATATTTGCAGTGATACAAAGAGCCAAAGATTTTTTTCACTTGTTATTTCACCTGGAGATATTTGTGTGCTACCATACATTTGGCTGCAGGTTTTCTTGCTTATTGTCCTCCTTTTGGATTGCATTAAAGTTTACATAACTTGCATCTTAAACAAATCAAGAACAAAGGCTTTTGAGAAAAGTGGTGTAGCCATTGCAACTGGAGAACATGGCTGAGTCAGTGCAGCCAGCCGCCAAGATCCAGGTGGGTGAAGGAGCTTACTGCCCTGGGGCACCTGACTCCAGTGGCAGCTGCTGCCAGGGCCTCCTACATTGATGAGGTTTGGGGGAGGTCCTCGAAATAAAATCTGGCAAGTGCTAGTGGACAGAGAACATGATAAAGTAATGACTTTAGAGCTTGCGAGATGGAAAAACAATTTGAGTATGACATTTCTCATTTCTTGGATATGATTAGAAGGAGGTTTCCCAGGTGGACGAGTAGAATAGAAGCCCTGAGTACCTGGTTGATCAGAGAGATGCAAGAAAATATTTAGGTGGTTATAGCGGGAGTTCTAGAGAGAGATGAGCAGAATGAAATATGGTGCAATGGCCATGAGAACTGAAAGAAAGATGGGTCTTTGCCCTAAAGCTGAGTCTCTGGACATGGAGAGGTTGGTCAATGCTATAAAGAAGGCGAGAATGAAGAAAGGATCCCAGACATTTCTGATGCCCTTGACTTGAACACCTGGGTAGATGGTGGTGCTGTCGAGCAAGAGAGGGAAGCAGGAGGTAAAGCATGCTTTAGAGGACATGCAATGAGCTAAATTTGGGGTATGTTGAATCTGTAGGAGCCACAGATGATCAAGGCAGAGATAGCAAGTAGAAGTCTGAGTGAGCAATACAAAATTTGGGTGTGATCAGCACATAGTGGGGAGCAAAATATACAGGCATAGGAGATCCCCTCCAGGAAGATGGAGTGGAGTGGAGCAAGAGAAAAGTCCGAGGAATACCAGTATGTTGGGGTGTGCACAGAGGAAGAGGTATCTGTGAGGATGAATAGGAATTCCAAAGAGGTAGAGGGAAAGTATGATGGAAGAGAAAGCCCTAGATAAGCTAGAGATGTAAGAGAGTGAAGACTATAAGGACGAAGAAAATCCTAGAACAGAAACTGAATCAAATAAGACAATCTTAACCAATTTTCCAACTTCTCTTTATGTTTAAAGAATTAACATAAGAATCTAAAAATGTCTATGCAGGTATTTTTAATATTTTTCACCTGAACAATGTAAAGCAAATTGCAGGATAGATATTTTGTCTATTATTGTTATGGTGTATGTGTGTGTATGCCTTGCTCAGGGCATTTTATTTGTGATATACATGTTATTGATAGAAGGTATGAGCTTTCTGAAAATAGGAATTATTTTTTGTATAACATATATATATTGTCCAGTAGGTTCTGAATACTTAATATAAACCTTTCCATGATGATAACTATTATTATAATGAACAAGCCAAACCCTTCTCTACAGAAAAATTGTCAGGCTGTCCCTAAGGAAAAGTTAAGTATAGCTTTTTACATCCTAAGCAGGTCTTTGGCAGCAAATGTTTCCATTCAAAAACAGAATAATGTACACTATGAGCCTTCCAGAAAAGCAGTGATCTTCCATTCAAAAAGAGTAAAAATTTTTAATAGGTATTTTTAGATTCTAGTCCAATTAAAATTCTGCTTAACTTGTTCTCTTTTAATTTGTGATTTGTATTTTATGCAAGGATGCCTGGCAACTGTCCATGGTTGGCATTAGAGGTAACATATTTCTTAGAATTCTATTTCTTACCTATAATGAAAATATCATGTTCTTATCTCATATAAGCAAGATGCTAAATGAGCCATGAAGATCTTAGCAACATTTATAGAAATTGGTAAAATCAGTGTTGGAAGCTGGAGCTTGCTAATTGTTTTGTATTCTTCATTACAGATGAGTATGGAATATGCACTTTCCATAAATCCTGGGTTTTCTACCTAAGAAAGGTATCGCATCTTTCTTAGATGTCATATCTTTACACACAAAGTCATTTAAGTCTCAACTTGGAAAAGGTTGGGGTTAATATGTTTCTGTCTTAATTGGGGAGCTTCTATAATCAAACTACCTGGGGAAAAATTAATAATTGAGACATTGTTAATAATAAAAGCTGACAGTAGCCCAAATATCCTTAGTATCAGGGCATGAAGTCTGATTTAGGGCTTTGTGGCTGGTCTCATTGTGATGACTCTTCCTTCCTGACTTGAGTAATAACAGAGATAGTCCCCAAAAGTAGTAGTAGCTCACAAGAGAGAACAAAGAGTGGGAAATCCAACATCTGGGATTCTGTGCTCCTAATGCATGAAAGAAGGAGGGGAGAAGGAGCAGGAGAAGGAAAAAAAAAGAAGGAAGGGAAAGAAATGGAAGAATCTGACTTAATGTACAAATTTTCAAAATCAATACAACATACCAATAAAGAGAGACAGTAACTAAAAGCCCCTGATGCGGATTTTGGAGCACTAATGAATACTTACTGAGACCTTTTAAGGCACTGGAAATTAGACCATCATATCCTATGATCATTTTTTAAGGAAATTCAACTGTTGCTTCTAATCTTTACAAAAGTGTTAGACACTGTGTTATGTGCTCTGCATGGAACTCAGCTAGATGCTTGTTCCGGTTTCTCATCATGTGAAGAAGCTGTGGGATGTGCAGCAGGAGGAGGAGAAAGATAAAGTAGGGATTTGGAAGCCCCAAGGTAGGTATCCCACAAGGTACCCAAAGCATTCTAGAGAGTTAGGTACTAGGTTACCAAAAATTCTAAAGGAAGAAATTGAACCCCTGTAATCTATGGGTGACAGATGCTGTAACTAGATTGCCATCAAACCTTTTTTTTTTTCCAGTGCTGGAAATTGAACATAGGCCCTCGTGCATGTTAGGCAAGGGGTCTACCACTAAGCTACATCAAACAGAAGAACCCCAAGAATGAACCTGGTAATTTTCAGAGTATAAAGCAAGTTTTAAGTAAGAAAAGATGTAGTTTACATATATTGTTTTATCCTTTGAAAAGTTCTAAAAATGTTCTAAAAATATTTTCTTCTCCTACTTGCAAAAGAACAAGCTCATTCAGGGGTTCAAGTCCCAATAGTTGAGAATGGTTGTACCACCTATGAATGTTTTGATTGCAACAGAGTGATATAGAAGCTTGACCTAAGACATGTTAGGCAAAAAGCAGACTATCGTCTTACTAGCCAAACCATGGGATGGATGGAAGTGCAGCTGAGCCTCAGGATGACCCATTCAAGTTCAAATACTGCCTGAAATCTCCCTTCCCTACCAACTCCCATGATTTCTGCTTCACTTTTCCATACAGGTCTCTGTGGAGTTAGAAACATGGCTACTTGACAACTACAAGTTGTCAACTCCAGTAAACTCCTTGATTTCAAGGGAAATGTCTCAAGAAAATGCAAGGCTTGGGTTCGACCTAGCCTGGCCTCAGACCCATCAGTGATCCAGGTTTCTGGGATATAATAAGTGGACCATTTGAATCAGGAACAAAGTAATTTTGTCCATGAGTATGGGGCCTCTAAGAAACTAGAAGCTTCTTTTCAAACCACTGCTCTGGGCTGACAAAGACTAGATATCAATTATTAATCACTTATCATTGCTTCCAAAGAAGAAGATGGGATCTGGGTCAATCAAGGGATTTAAAATTTCATTGGAGCAATAGAAAAGAAAGCTACCTGAGCTCATATTATGCCAACATAACTCACCATTTGTGTGACCTTGGAAAAATTACTTAATGCCTCCTACCTAAGTTACTCATCTGCAAAATTATAGTAATAATGGTACTTACTTTGTAGAGATTTTTAAAGTTAATAGCTCCAGAATTGAATTTTTCTTCTTTCTCCTGAAACTGACACTTTCTTACAGCATCCCTCTATCAGTTAACAGTACCTTCAACTCCTCAGGTTAACAGGCCCCAATCTCAGGGTTATCTTAAAGACTTACTTTTCACCCATACCCTATTTTTGGCTAGTCTTCTAAACTTATTTATTCTTCCAAAATATCTTTTATAGCTATCTCCATTCCTCCTTTCCAACTGCCACAATGTCACAAGGGGCTTGATCACATTTACAGGGATTACTATTTTAACATCTATTATGTTTTGGGTATGAGATGTGCCCCAAAGCTCCTGTGTTAATGCAGGAATATTCAGAGGTAAAATGATTAGATGATGAGATATGCAATCTAATCTGTCCATCCAAACTAGAATGAACTGATTGGGTGGTAAGTCTAGGCAGGTCACTGGGGGTGTGCCCTGGAAGCATGCATTTTCCTGTGGCCCCTCCTCCCTACTTCCTGGCCGCCATTTGGTAAGAGCATTCCTCCACTATGCCCTTCCACCATGTTGTTCAGTCTCACTTTGGTCCCAGAGCAGTGGTGTTAGCTATCTATGGACTGAGACCTCTGATCTGTGAATCCAGATAAACTTGTCCTCCTCTAAGTTGTTCTTGTGGGGTATTTCCATCACAATGAGAAAAGCTTATTAAAATAATCTCCTAAATGGTCCTTCTCCTTAAAAAATCTTAAAAACTTTTCCATTCATACCTTTCTCTTTCTTTCTTCTTCTTTCTCTCTCTCTCTCTTTTTTTATTAATGCAATATAGTTATACATAGTATTTGGGTTCATTTTGACATAATTATATAAGCATGGAATAGAATTTATTCTGATTCAGTCCCTAGTACTTCCCTTTTCCCTCTCCTCCTCCCAACCCCTGTTCCCTTTCTTCTACTCCATTGGCCTTCTATCTACTTACAGTTTTTTACAATTAGTGATATATATATATACATATATATACACATATATACATATATACATATATACATATAATACATATATACATATATATAAAGGTGAAATTCACTTTGATATTTTTATATATGTACATAGGATACTTGGTCAATTTCATTCCACAGTTCCTCACATTTCCCTATCTCTCTTCCCTCCCTCTCAGTCTTCCTCTACTCCACTGATCTCTCTTCTATTTTCATGGGATTTGCTGCTTCCCCTTCATTTTTCCCTTGTTTTGGTCTAGCTTCCACATAAGAGAGAAAACATTAGATCCTTGACTTTCTGAGTCCAGTTTATTTCACTTAGCATGATATTCTCCAGTTCCTTCCATTTACTGGCAAATACTATAATTTCATTCTTCTTAGAGGATGAATAAAACTCCATTGTGTATATACACCACAATTTTTTTATCCATTCATCTGTTGATGGGCATCTGGGCTGGTTCCATGACTTGGCTATTGTGAATTGCACTGCTGTAAACAATAGAGGTGGCTCTATTGCTATAGTATGCTGATCTTAGTTCTTTTAGGCAAATATTGAGGAGGGAGAGAGCTGGGTCATATGGTGGTTCCATTCCTTGTTTTTGAGGATTTTCCATACTGATTTCCACAATGGTCATACTAATTTGCAGTCCCACCAACAATGTATGAGTGTACATTTCCCTCATATCCTCACCAACATTTACCAATTTATTTTGATAACACTTCCATGGAAGTCTTTTATTCTCTTTGAAATAGGCTCCAACTCATTAGTTTGAATAAGAAAAAGAAAATTGTTTGTTTTCTGATGTGCTAAATTATTTAAATTTTGTTTCTTAAGATTCTTAACTCTAAAAAAAGTAAATTTCAAATTAATGAGGAAACATAAATATATATAATGTTCTTATAAGCTATTTCTCTTAGCCTATACCTAAATGAATTTGTTTGTAAAATAATGTTCATATCATATGAAGATACTCTTCATGAACATGTTTATTATATATAACTAAGAGACTACATTGAGAGCATTACTTTATAAGTAAATTATAAATACATAAATGCATATTACATAACATAAATACCTTTCTCTTTCTTAACATAAATACATATTGTGCTAACATAATTTATTATAAATTATTATGCAAAGGTCAGATTGTAAATTATTTTCTTTTTGTTTATTTGCAAATAGTTTTATAGTAGTTAAGTCTGCTTTGTTTTAGGTAAGTGGGATTTTAAATATTGGACTTGAGGGAAGGAATTATGAAATTTTAAAGGAGAGCAGTTCTATTCAATCATGAATGTGCTTGTTAAGAAAAAGCAGATTATATTTAGATCAGTATGTTGGATAGGATCAATGTTTGGATGAAGACTTAGCAGGTAAATGTCAGGTGAATCATCAAGTGGAAAAAGTCCATCATATTACTCTTGGGTTTGGTTTTTGTTTTTGTTTTTTAAAAGGGTGCTAATCTAGTTATGTTCTTAGTTGATAGAAAATTTTAAAAAAGAAGAAAACAAAGGAACTTGATTTTTTGATTTAAAAAGGCAATAGAAAGAGCTGCTTGAGAAACTAAAAAAGAAGATAATTATCTTTTGAGGCAGTGAGATTTCAAAATGTGGTTAGAAATATATTACCTAGGTATTTAAAATCTCCTAATTTAATGGGCATTTATTTATTCTCAAATTACTTAAAGTGGCTTCAGTGCAGATTTGTAGGTTTTAAAAACAGGTAATTAATACAACTTAAAAGTTTCAACAACAATCCCTGCCCAAATAAAAATATAACAGGAAAATTATACCTTATTGTAAGGTAACAACAAGGTACCAATGGTAAGTGTAGTACCAAGATGTTGTATTTCCTTACATTTTGCATAAATTGTGTAACATCCTCTTAAAAATATGTTCAATGTGCCTTTATACTTTGCTTAGTAACATTTCTCCTCTTGTAGCTAATATTATATAAAAGTGGTAGCACACGACAGAGCTGCTTTTCATCAAGGTAACCCTCATCAATTTTCCTTCTTATGAACCAGGCACACCCACACCAGTCTACTTTGTATCCTGAAGATACACTGAGACAGTACTAAAAGACACTTCACTGTACATCAGTTCACTGTGCATCAGTAATGTAAATAACAGGTAGACTGAAGGTGAGAATCATTTGGTGATTCTTAAATCAATTATTTTCATGAACACTATTTCTGATCTTCATTTTCAAGAAATGTCTACTTGGGCTTATGTCTTTTGCACAATCAGGCCAGGGTCTAATGGTTTCTAGTCATAACAAATGTACATCTTTTGATTTTGAAGGGCATCATTATATGAGGGCATAGTGGATACATAAAACACTTCATGTTGACTGTGGTTTTCTATTCTATGGTGCTATTTTGCATTTTGTTCACTGAAGAGTGAGTGATATGTGAATAGAATAAATGGAGTTAAAAACTAATGGGTATATCATATAAGTATGTTCTGTTTCTATATTAGTCTATAAAGTAAAGGTATGTCTTTTCTTCAGAGGTGAAAGGGATTGAGGTAATGGAAGGTATATGGAGGGCTTTAAATTATTTGCAGTGCTTTATTTTTAAAAAATTCTATAACAACATATTAAGATTTACCAAAACTGGGTGATGAGTACCTGAGGTTTGTAACACTTTGAATTCTCTATCACTGTACTCTCTTATTTACATTATTTTATTCTGAGAAATTAATAAACTGTTCAGCCTCAACAAAAAGGATTTGAAAAATTAAAATGCAAGCTTTGTAGCAAGCCCAAGAATTTACCATATCTGGTTCCTTCTTGTTCCTTATTCTGTCCTCATTATTCTCCCTGTGATCTCTGCAGAATTGCAAGGTTATTCACCATGCCTGAAAGACCTAAGAGGTAGAATCTGCCCACCTCTAAGCTCAATATGTGTTACAACTGTGCCTGAAACTGTATACCAGGTGCTAAACTCCTGTGTCCACTCTAAAACCTTGTGAAGGCCTACGTTCCTCTTCCACATGGAAGTGGACACTCCTTTGCCTTGTCTTTGCACTCTCAGAAGACGTAGCATTTGTTTATCAATATGTATCTTTTCGAAATAACAAACTAGGTTAGAATTATCTACTCCTTGCACTTCTGGTACAAAAGTTTTAAATTTCCATTACTTATTCTTAATTTTTAAAGTAATGTGCCCCCATTTAAAAGTCCCAAGAATTTAGAGTTGTACAAGATAAAGAGGATGTCCTCTCCCCCATTTTCAACTTCTTATTCTCACTCCCATGTTTAGTGCTATCTATTTATACTTCTAGAAACATTCTTTGCATATATTAGGGTATAAGATAAATATGAATACATAAAGGCTCATGATCCCTTTTACATACAAATGGGACAGTACATACACAACATTTTGCATCTTGATTTTAAAAGCACAGCAATTTATCTTGCTTTCTACTCATGTTAGTACATATAGATCCACATTATTCTTAAAACCTGTACTATATCCCATATTATGTATATAATTCAGGACCACTTGAGAAGGAAGTAGTATTCAACCTGGTTGACACTGTAGAGAATGTGGAAGCTCCTAAACTGGGAAGAACTTAGGTTCATAGTTGGGAAGAACAATGTCAGGGTTGACTTAATTCAGGGACCAACATGTCAAGACTTCATTTCCTTTGTTCTTGTCATTCTCTGGTATCAGCTTCTTCGTCTTTTAATGGCTTTCTTCATGGGAAACAAACTGATATGTTGGGTTTAGATTTCATGTTTAAATTCATATTATCGAGAACAATAAGGTATGAGAATACGTGAGTCCCCTTTCCTTACCAATACCTAGTTTTATCATTGAATCTCAAAGCATATTATTGCACATTGTTGATCAGAACTCTTGAACTGTATTTGGTACCTTGTAGTACAAGTGAGAGATGATGTAAATAAATTAGTTTACATATGATTGAGATGATGATTTTGATAATGGAAGTGAGGGAGTTGGGCCCAAGGAAGAGTTATACAAGGAGCTTAAGAAGTTTTGTCAGTTTGAGTCGAAGGTAGAAGGAGGGTCATATTTTTGTTAATGTAGGGTGGTATAATAGGAGGGGTAAAAAGTCTCACATTAAAAATATTCTTTTCCCTGCTTGCTGGTGACCATAATAGATTTGATCCTTCATCTTAAATTTGATTTTTGTTAAAATTTTGATATGTTTTGAAAAAGTAGCATGTGCTTCTCTGTGTGTTAAGAATGGTCTCTTATGGTAAATGTGCCCTGAGGACCACAGAACTAGGAGGGATGAGAGGGGCCAGTAGGGAAAGGAGTGTTTCTATTTACAAGATTTTTCTCCCCCCTCATAGTTTTGCCTGAAGCTGGAGCCGGAATTTCTAGTCCATGAAATGTTAGAGATAGAAATTGATTCTGTTCTATCCAAAGAGAAAAAGTGTCATTCAAGATTTTTTTTAAAAAAGGAGAATTTCAGATTATATACATACACAGAACACAGATGGATTTAGATAGCCATATTCAGTTTAATTATATGTTCACACACCCTTACACATACAGAGGTGAATTTAAGACCCTAAATCATAGTAATTGCTTAATAATGTTAGTAATAACAAACTAGATGATAATTGAGGGACTCCACTCCAGGGAGGATAAAAGGCATTAAGGGCCCACAATTAAACCAGAATAGATCTCACTTTCCTAGTATATACTAGGTGTGGTCCTGCCTCCAGGCAGTGAAACAGATGCAAGCACCTACCTGTATGCATAGTCCCAATGCTTTACTCTACAACGCAGGCATGTTTGGAGAATTAAAGAGATGGTATCTGTATGGAATGTTAACTTTGAAGAAATGCCAAAAACAACCTCTGTGATGTGTTATTATCACCCTATGAATCACTCAACAGAGTATAACTAATCCTGCTATGGAGATTTGGGAAATTTTACCACAACAATCGAAACTCAGGACTTGGATTTGTTTGACTGAAGTTAATCTTTCATTATATCTCTCACTCATTTTTTCCAGAAAGTGTCTATCCGAGATGATTGTTTCACCAAAGGCAAACCCTCACAGCCTCTGCTTGCTTCCTCCTCAACTGGCCCCCCCGGAGCAAAGCTGGGCACAGAGGGAGAAAATCTTCCATCTCCAAAGGGGAGGGAATCCTCTGAATGTGACTAATCACAACATAGCAGCCAAGTGGCTAGAAGCACCAAGAAAATTACAGGGAGGCATATAGGACGTGGAGGTCAGCTGGCGAACGTGCTTGGCAGACACAGTTTTGCAATCAAGATAAAAAAATGCAGCTCTCCATTTCGACTAAGTATTTGTTAAGACTCCAACTACTGTTACTCAGCTGGTGGGCCAAGAGGATAGCTAGCTTCACAATTCTTAGAATTCTTATTTTTTATTCCTGTTAAAAAATAGGGGATTCTATAAATAGTTAACATATTAAGATGAACATTATTTATAATGGTCCCCCTTTATTTGTGGTTTTGCTTTCCATGAATTTGGTTACCTGTGAACATGGTCTTTAAATATCAAATGGAAAATTCGAGAAATAATTCATAAGTTTTAAGTTGCACATTATACTGAGTAATGTGATGAAATATCACACTGACCTGCTCCATCCCACCCAGGATGTGAATCATCCTTCTTCCAGCATACCCAGGCAGTAAATGCTACCGCCTGTGAGTCACTAGTAGCCCTGCTGGTTACTGGATCAACTACGTGGTTCTGCAGTGCTTTGTGCTCAAGTAATTCACCCTTTCTGAGAGAGTGATAAAGTGATGCCAAAAGCCATCCATGAACCATGCGTGGACCAGACCAGTATGGAAGCCTTTGAGTGAGAAAGTTAGGTATCTGGGAACTCACAGTGGCACTCCTGCTGGTGAGGTAACCCGAATACATGTGAACTCCCGCCCGGCTCTGCCAAAGTTCCCACACAGCACTGGAGATGGGGTGACCTGCTGCAGCCACATAGACACATAGCCTCTCACAGATGGGTGTGGCTTGCCAAGATGCCAATCAACCTGTTGACTGCAAGACATCATGAAGTAAGACACCACCCTAAAACCTTATCCCTGCCTTTGATGTACCCCTTTAAATAAATGACTGGAGCCATTTTCTAACTGTCCTGTTCCAGCCCCTACCAGGACTGGAAGAATCTATCAGGTGCTCTACTTTTAAAACTAATTCTGACTTTGTCTCTTATTTCTTCACTAATTATTTCAGACTTTTATTTTTCTCAGGTGGCTTATCCCCTCCTAAGCAGGAAAAATTACCCTGGTGAGGTTCTGGCTGCCTCACAATAGAGTGGGAGACAGGTAGGGGAGAGAGAGAGAGGAAGGAAAAAAAGAGCATTCACAGAACTTTTCTTACAACGTATTGAATAATTGTCCTATTTTATAATAATTGCTATTAATCATGTACTGTGTCTATTTATGAATTAAACTTTATTATGGAATGCATAGGGAAAATATAGGAAACGTCAAGCTGGGTACTGCTATGTATGGTTTCAGATATCCACTCTAGTCTTGAAAAGTATCCCCCAGTAATAAGGGAGGGGAATATTTTATAGCCAAAATGTGAGAATTCAGCATTCATTCATTCATGTGTGCTTTTATTTATTCAGTGACAAATTATTATGCACCTATTTTATGCCAGACTCTGAATTAGATGTTAGGATAAAAAGGATAAGACCCTACTCTCACGTGTTCAAAGTCTTATAGGGGAGACACATGGCAAACTGAGGAGTACAACATAGAATGGCCATTGCAGTGACAGAGGTATGTCCAGGAAAGAGTGTTTGCATACAAAACCAAGGAGCTTGGATTTTATGGTGACAGTAGCAAGGATCCTAGACAGGGCTTTGCTTAAATATCATTTTGGTGACAAAAAGACAAGTTGAAAGTTGTCAATGGAGGCAGTAACCAATTAGAAGTCTCCAATTTTAATTCAGGGGAAAAGAGAAAGATGCCCAAGTTGGAGCAGTTTTGGTGGAAATGGAGAGAAAAAGGAGTTTTCTGAAAGTGTTAACTCAAGAAATATATAGAAAATGAGGTATATAAACAATTTTAGAGAGCTGTTGGGAAAAGAGGTAATCTAAAATGAGAATCACATGTCTGCTTTGGACAATAGAGTTAGAATGATGTCTTCACCTGAGATTCTGAAGATGATAAAGAATGAAATTTGTTGGATGAAAATAATAAAGTGAAAAGAAAGAATTAGTAAATACAAGGAATACAGGGGAGTTGAGGGGATCCTGTGCTGTACAGGTACATGTGGGAATAATCACCATGGTCCAAAACCATGTGCATGAGTAAGATTTCTGAACAAAAATACATGGAGTGAGTAAAGAAAAGGAATAAGGAGGAAACCACAGAGAACATCAAATTTAGTCAGTAAGTAGAGCTAGAAGGGTGCATCATGAACATTAGGAAGCAAAGTCAGACAGGCAGAAGGAAAACCAGAATGGATCATGCCATGGTTTGGATGTGAGTTGAGTGTGTCCCTCCAGGGATTCATCCTTGGGAGGCTGATCCTTAGTGCAGTGATGTGAGAAATGTGGGGACATTTAAGAGGTGGGGCTTGGGGGGAGGTTTAGGTCATTGTGGAAAGTATTAAGGTAGAAAAATATTAAGGTAGATCTTGTGGAACCCCTCAGTTATTGTGGGAGTGAGTAGTTATAAAAGCCTGAGCCAACCCTTGAGTTGCTCTCTGGCTTTCTATCTCAAAATATGATCTCTTTCTTTCATGTTTTTCTCTCACTGTGGGACACCACCCATCATGAAATCCTTACCAGAGTTAAGGCAATGCCAACACGTTACCCTTGAATATCCAGAATTGTGAACTAAATAAACTTCTTTTCTTTATAGAGTTACCCCCGTCTCCAGTATTTCATTACAGGAATGAAAAAGAGGCTAATACAAAGTAGTATTCTCAAAAGCCAAGAAAGTAGTTTCATAGAGAAAGTGGTTAACAGTGCCCAATTCTGCCAAAGAGACAAATAAAATCTTCAAAGAAGAATGACCTTTGGACAATTTGGAGATCTTTGATGACAGTAGTTTTGTTAAAGTGTTAACTATAAGTTGAGATGTCAACACAAGTACCTCGTAGATAAGGTAGAGACAAAGGAAATAAGGTGTAAATACCAGAATAAGCTCTTAATCTTGTTGCTACATACTTGTCAAACATGCATACTTGACTGTACATAGTAGTTAATTATATTGCAAAAGATAACAAGTTAATATTTTTATATTACCCCAGGAATTTTGATAAAGAAGATGTAAGAGCTCAACTCTAAGATCACCTCCATTGATGCTTACCTCCCAGTCTTATGCCCTTAAGCACGCCTGGAATTAGTGGCTTCCTTCTAGAAAATAGAGAACAGCAGGGTGATGGGATGTGACATCTGAACTTAGGTTAAAAGAAAACAAACACTTTGAGTTTCATTTGGGGCAGTGTGTGTCTGTGTGTGTGTGTGTGCGTGTGTCTGCCTGACTTTCTCTCTTCCTAGCTCTGGGGAGGCAAACTCCTATGTTATGATGAGTTCTCTGAACAGGCTCACATGGCAAGAAATTGATGTCTTCAGCTAACAGCCAGTGAGAACCCAAGGCCTGCCAATAGCCACATGACCACACCTGGATACAGATGAGAGGGCTGCCAATCATCATGTGAGTGAGCTTGACAACTGACTCTCTCCTAGTCTGACCTTGAGATGAGTGTAGCCTCAGCAAATGTCTTGATTGCAGCTTTGTGAGAGACCTAAATCAGAGGCACTTAGCTAAGCTACACCCAGATTCCTGACACACAAAAACCGCGAGGTTAAAAAAAAATTTGTTCTAATTTACCAAGCTTTGGTGTAATTTGTTACACAGCAATAAGTAACTAATACATAGGACAAACATTAGGTACTTAGGGTCATCAAAAATGATTTTCCTTATGTTAACATATATGCCTCCTGTTAGAGTCTTGACCAGAAGTGACTATATTGTAATAGCAGGACTTTTAGCAAGACTATTTATCTCATCATTATTTTAATACAAAGTAATAAAAGTTTTCTCTTTAACCAAAAATCAACAGCAATTACAGAGCTTTTAGAACTTCTTAACAGTCCAGTCACACATGTGCTCAATCCGTAATTGAAGGTTAGGAACGCAAGGGAGGTCACCATGGTTCATTCATTCCCTGCCAGCCTGGGGAGCAGAACCTAGCCATTATCTCCTTGCCTTCCTAGTGATTAATTCATCATCCTGTCTTTCTAGCCCTCCACCTTCCTCAGCTGGCACTGTGTGCTTTCTGTTTACTAGACTCAGAAATGTCATGTCTCCTAATCCTGCAATCCTCATGTATAATCCTGTGCTCAACTCAAATGTTTCTTGATTGTATTGGATGTTATCACATTCTATTGACTGCCTGGAGTTTGCTGTTATCTCCAGAGAGTGTTCATCCTTTTGTAATTAACAGCTTATTTGATTCAATGGTAACAGAGGTCAGGCTGTGTGTATTTTACCATTCTGAGTTTGCAGGGGTATTTGCCCTCCCCTTTGATATCTTTATTTTAATTACTTCTGAGATTTGTGTCTGTATCTGTAGGATGTGATGTGAGTTATTTTAAATATATCTCTCCTTTTTAATATAGTTTGTGAATATTTCATCCACTCCTAAAAGACTATATGGTAGGTTTATCAAGTATTTGGTTCCTTTACTCATTTCAACTTATCAATTATTTATCTATTTTCGCTCCATTTTCCTTTAACCTGAAGAACCAATTTTCAGTTTGCATGACATGACATGAGGGCTAGTTAATCTCTCCCAGGAAGAAGTTACAATCAGCATCTGGACATGAGTCCTGAAAATATTTACATGTTGTCTACAACTTGTATCTACATGTTCTCAAACACAGAGGTGATATAGATAAAAAATTTTTTGTAATATTTACCCAAATTTCTGCAAGAAGAGTCTTGTGGGTCAGTGAATACAAAAGTCTACCTTTTAGGTACAAATGATGATAGTTTCTTGAAATTAAAAAAATAATAATAATAGCTACATGTCACCTGCTGCTGGTATCAGTCATTTGGTTTGGGATAATATAGATAATACCCTTTAGTAAAAGCTTATATGAAAGCAATATCAATACAAAATCTAAACCCTAGAATCACTTGCAGTTATCCAAATAAAGAAATGATCTTCCTCTCTATTCCAAAGATGGCAAGATTAAATATGATTATAATTTATTGCAGTAGGGAGTACCAACTTTTTCTTCAATAAACTTGGTATTTGCATTTGGTTAGGGCCAACCTGGTCAAAGATGAGTACACAGGTTTGTAAATGAGCATATTTAATTTTGTGATCAATATTCATGTGATTATCCTAGACCATCAAGTGGGGCTGATAAGTTGATGGGGCACAGGTATTTAAAAGTAGTGACAGAGAAACCCAACCACTTAGAACAGCCTGAATGACAAAAACAGGGCTAAAGTTCAAGTGTCAGAGAAAGCCATAATCTTGATTCCAGGTAGTCAGGCAAGTAATGAAAAGCAGGCTATGTAGTCCACAAGTATGATGAAGACACAGATGTGCTGACTCTGTTTATCCAGTGTGACAGAGATTAGAACAGCACACTGACATCTACACTCTCATGTTTTTATGTAGTATCTTCCTGGGCGTTAGTTGTGTTCTACAGAGGGCCTCCCAAATAACTCTTCTTCCAGAATATCAACTGGAGAGTAGCAGATATATATTTTATGTCAAATTATGCCATCAGTAGTGCAAATGAACTATATTTCCTATTCTAATTACTTCCCTTAATGCTGCTAACATTTTAAAGTAGTCATATTATATGCAAAACCAATTAAAATGTCTTGATAATTAAATAGCGTGATATTGGTACCTCAAAATAATGGGACAAATTAGGAAATTTTGATACAGATTAAAGTTTATAAGATAATTTCATATGTGATTGAGGAGGCTTTTTTTTTTCTTTTTCTAGTACTGGGATGAAATCCAGGGGTGCTCTACCACTGAATTACGCCCCTACCCCTTTTCACTTTGAGACAGGGATTTGTTAAGTTGCTGAGGCTGGCTTCCCAACTTGTGATCCTCTTACCTCAGACTTTTGAGTAGCAGGGATTACAGGCATGTGCCGTCATACCTGTCAAAGAGACATCTTAAGTCAAGGAAGAGATGAAATATTTTTAAAAACAGTCTTGAAAAAAAAATTGGCTAGAATCACAAGTCTCCATAAAGTATTTTTAGATATTATATTAAATAGCAAAATTTCATACTGCCCTTCAAGCTACTTGGAATTTCAGATTAAGAGGAGGAACATGTAAGAGTAGCTAGGTCAAGGTTGCTGTTTGCAGAGTAGAAATCATCCAGAGGAACTGGCCCATGACCATGTGGTGATACTGAAAGGTCTAGAGTCTGTCTTTGGACTTTTGTTGCTGGATTTGTGGATCCTAAGCCTGGTGGGTGTTCCTTCATACCACACTTACTTTCAACAATTATAGTCACGTACGGAATAATGCTGTTTTGGCTAATGATGGAACACATATACTATGGTGGTTCCACACAATTGTACTAGATCTGAAAAATTCCTACCACCTAGTGTCGTCAAGGCTTTGCTCACCTATTTGGTAATGCTGGTGATAACCAGTATACTGCACTTCTGGTTGTATAAAAGCGTAACACATACAAACATGTATACAATATAATACTTGATAATAATAATCAATAATTATGTTACTGGTTTATGTATTTACTATGTTCATGTATTTAGTACGTTACTATCTCTTATTATTTCAGGGAATACTCTTTCTACTTCTAAGAAAAGACATTTACTATAAAACAGTACACTGGTTACATACATTTTGGTTTGTTTGTTTGCCTCATACATTTTGGTTTACTACATCTGTTCATTGCAGATGTAGTAAAGAGGCCACATAAGTGGTTGATCCACACCATCTAGGTTCACACAAGTGCACTCTGTGATGTTCACACAACACCAAAGCTGCCTAAGGTTGCATTTCGCAGAAGGAATCCCTTTGTTAAATGATTGTAACTATATAGCAGGACCTGCTAGGTCATCTAGTTTGATTACCTAAAAAGCGAAGAGAACATATCTAGATTAGCATTTCCCAAGATGAGCTCTTTCAAGCATTAGTTTGGCAAGACATTTTGCTAAAAACAAACAGGAAAACAAAATGAGACTTTCATGGTCAAATAGGTTTGGGCAAATGATGGATTCCTTTCTCAAAGGACACACAAAAATTCTCCATAGCCAGGCACAGTGGTGCACACCTGTAATCCTAGGAGTTTGGGAGGCTGAGGCAGGAGGATCGTGAGTTCAAAACCAGCCTTTGCAACTTAATGAGGCCCTAAGCAACTTAGCAAGACCCTGCCTCAAAATAAAATATAAAAAGGGCTGGGAATGTAGCTCAGTGGTTAAGCAACCCTGGGTTCAGTCCTGGTTACCAAAACAAATAAAACAAAACAACACAAAACAACTCTCTAATGTCTTACAATAAATGCAGCCTGCTTAACTTTATTTAATGCAGTATTTTCCAAAGAACATTTCCCCATACAACATCTATTAATACTGCAAAGGGGAGCACAACTTAGAAAACTGCTTTATATTCAGGCTAAAGACAAATAATTGCTCAAGGTAGTCAGCAAGGAAAGAAAGTAGTAGGTTGAGACCTTGTTCTTCTCAAACTCTTGGGTAGCTGCCTCAGTTCTCCACTTGACTTGGTAGTTCTGGGCCTATAATTAGGTGTGTTCTTGTGCCTCTCCCAGCAGCATGGAGCTGAGTCACTGATGCCTGACATCTGCAGTCTGGTACCTGTCTAGGTTCTCAACTGAACCTGCAAAGGACAGGGGGTGTGTTGGCACCCCAACCCCCCAGCCGTGGGATGTGGAGTTAGTCACGTTGACATAAATCTCTCTGAGTCAGAACTCTTTATGCCTTCTTGCTACATTGGCTGAAGATGTTCAAGGGTTTTTACCTTCATTTGGTGTCTGATGTGAATTTTCTCCAGAATCTAAGGTGTATTTTCAGGAACCTCTTTTTTCAGGGCAGCAATCTTCCACCAGATTCTTTCACATGCTTGCACTTTCTTCTAAGACCTGGCTGTAGCCTGAGTATGAACAAATAACTACTGTTAGAGCTTATATTTACTGAGCATTTGCTACATGCCAAGTGGGGTTCTAAGTGCTCTATATCATATACAGCAGCATGTAAAGGACATGTGTTCACTACATGTTTTGTGTCAGGTTCTGGATTAAGAAATAGTAACCCAAACTGAAATGGTTCTTTCTCTCACAGAGCTTAAAATAAAATGGGACAAAAAGCTCAAATAATTATGCAAATACAAACTCATAACACACATGAAGAAATTGTTATGGATAAGTATGACAGAGGGAGAATGTGAAATACTGTGAATGTGCATAATGTTATGAATTGTAGACTCTAATAGAAGGATGGGGGTGGATACTTTTATGAAAAAGTAAAATTTGAGCAGAGATCTAAAGGATGATAAGCAATAAATATAGTCTATGCAAAACATCAGTGGTGGCTGGGGACATGGTATACTCTGGGAAGTAGAAAAACGGTTCACTTGGTCAATAGCTCAGAAGAAGGGAAAGATAGCTCCAGATGAGATCATGAGAGAGAGTCAGGGTCAGATGTTATTGGAGTTTCAAGACCATGCTTTGAGTAACATGCTTTAAGTCACATGCTTTGAGTAATTGGAAGCCACTGCCAAGATAACTAGACACAAATTTTGAGAAATATTGTAGTGTGAAAGATGAATTGAAAGGCGGCAAGAAGAGATAAAGAAAGATTATTAGAAAAGTATTGTGACACTGATGCTAAGTTGAACTAAATAGTGACTAAGAAATTGACACATTCAAGAGCCATTTAGGGGGTAAGGTGAACAGAACTTGACGATGGATGAATGTGGGGAGTACAGGAAGAGAAGTTTTTAACCATGGCTCCCTTTTCTGGCTGTGTCCTTGGTTATCTCTTGTTTAGTGAACCGGTCAAGCTATTAGGTACTTGCTGCTGGAAGGAAGAGCCAGAGTTCAACACCACACTGAAAGAGAAGAATGAAGTTCTGGAGATCTGACTCTATTTCACTTCTATACTTATCATAAAGCTACAGTAATCAAAAGAGTGTGGTATTGATAAAATAGAAAAAAAATAGATCAGTAGAACAAAACTGAAGTCCTAAAACAGATCCACATAAACATAGTCATCTGATCTTTTTTTTTTTTTCCTGTGTTGGATATTGAATCCATGCCTAACAACCGAGCCACATCCCCAGCACTTTTCTTTTATTTTATTTAGAGACAGTGTCTTGCTGTGTTGCTTAGCACCTTGCTAAATTGCTGAGACTGGCTTTGAACCCATGATCCTCCTGCCTCAGCCTCCTGAGCAGCTGAGATTACAGGCTTTTATCACCATGCCCGGCTAGTCATCTGATCTTTGAAAGAGAAAACGCAATACTGTGGAGAAGAGTCTTCTTAATGAATAATGCTGGAACACCTAACATCCACGTGTAAAAACAATCAATTTAGACACAAATATTACACTCTTCAAATATTAACTCAATGTATCATAGACCTAAAGTAAAATGAGGAACTAAAAATCTCCTAGGAGATAAAATAGGAGGAAAACCTAGATGATGATGAGTTTAGTGATGACATTTTAGACACACTACCAAGGGATGGTACATGGAAGACATAATAGATAAGTTGAATTTTATTCAAAATAAAAACTTAAGTTCTGTAAAAGACAGTGTCAGTGAAGGAGAATAAGTCACAGCGTAGAACAAATTATTGGCAAAAGTCATATCAGATAAAGTACTGTTATCCAAAATATGCAAAGTACACATGATCAACAGTTAGAAAATTAATGACCTCATTAAAAAAATGGATTAAAGATCTTAACAGAAATATCACCAAAGAAGGCAAACAGATAGCAACTAAGCAAGAAAAGATGCTGTGCATCGTATTATCAGGGAAATGTAAATTAAAACAAAACTAAGATTCCACTCTGCTTCTATTACAATGGCCAAAGTTGAGAACTTTGCAACATAAAACGCTGGGGAGAATGTAGAGCACCAGGAACTCTCATCAATTGTGGGTGGGAACACAAAATAACATAGCCATTTCAAAAAGAGTTTGGTGGTTTCTTACAAAACTAAGTACATTCTCACCACATGTTCCAGTGATCATGCTTTGTGTTATCTAACATAAAGCGTTGAAAACTTACTTTAAAACAGAAACCTCTACCTAGATATTTATGGCTTTATTCACAATTGCCAAAACTTGGATGCAACCAAGATGTCCTTCAGTACAGGAATGGATCAACAGTGTTGTATCCACACAATGGCATATTGTTCTGCACTAAAAGAAATGAGCCATCAAGCCATAAAGAGACATGAAAGAAGCATAAAGCATATTACTAAACAAAAGCATACAATTTGAAAAGGCTTTATACTGTACAATTCCAACTATATGACATTCAGGAAAAGGCAGACCTATGGAGACATAAAAAGATAATTGACCACAAGTGGTTTTGGTGGGGGAGAGATGAGTAGTAGGCAGAGCACAAAGGATTTTTGGGTAGTGAAACTGTTCTGTGTTGTGTGTTTGACTAGATTCCAGAGTTCTACAAAAGTTGATTCTGACCAACTTTGCCATCTTATTTATTTGCCTTAGTCTAGGGTTGGAGCTCCTAACTCTATCACTTTTGTTGAACTGTGATGGCCTTTTACTTTGAGTAAAGTAGGGAGACACTGGATAATTTTGAGAAGAGGAGTGATTTAATCTGACATTTTAAAAGCCTCCTTCAAACTTCCTTGTTAAGGCTAGACTGCATGAGGACAAGGTTAGACACAGGGAAATCAGTTAAGAGGAAATTGCACAAGCCATAAAAGAAACATTGATGGCTTGCAGCAGCATAGCAGCAAAAGAGAAGAGAGGTGATGGGATTCTATGTATAAATGTGTAGACAGAGTCAAAAAGTTTGAATATGAGGTATGAAACAAAGGGAACCATCAAAGAGGACCTCTACATCTGTTTTACCTTTATCATATGCTAAAAAACTTTTAAAGTATCCTATGTGTTTAGTCAACTTTTTTGCTGCTGTGACTAAAGGACCCGACCAGCACGATTGTAGAGGAGAAAAGGTTTATTTAGGGGCTCACAGTTTCAGAGACCTTCCATAAAAGGCAGGCTCCATTCCTTGGGGCTTGAGGTGAGGCAGAACCTCACTGCAAAAGAGTGCGGCAAGGGAAGCAACTCACTGGTGGTCAGAGAGCAGAGAGTCTCCTCTTGCCAGACACAAATATATACCCCAGAGCCATGCCCCCAATTCCCTCCTCCTCCAGTCACACCCTACCACTTCAGTTACCACTCAGTTAATCCCTGTTAGGGGACTAATTCACTGATTGGGTTAAGACTCTCACAATCCAATCATTTCTCCTCTGAACTTTCTTGCATTGTCTCACATGTGAGATTTTGAGGGACACCTCACCTCCAAACCATAATAGTATGTGGCTTTGATAAGGGTAGAAGCTTTGGAGTCAGGAACATCTAAATGCATTCTTATTATATCACTCACCAGTTATGTTATCTGCTGAAGTCCTGACCTTGTCTAGCATGGATAAGAAGATCCAGCTCTCAAGGGTCATGAGTATCAAACAAGATAATGATGTAAAGCAACTAGCTTTGTGCCTGCATTATAGCAAAAATGAAAAAGAGTTAAATTTTTTTTACTTTGCTTTGTTCTAAACCTGATAACAGCAGGCCCGCTTTAGAGGTTCTTGTGGTTAAATCAAGCCTCCCTCCAGTTTTGGGGCTTCTAATTCTATAAGCCTTCCTAATTGAGATTTTCAGTTTGCTCCCTTCAGTATAATATAAAGAGTGTCTGAAAATCCACTTCTCTTCAGATGTGAAGTAGAAGTCAGAGTCTGACTCCTAGAATTAGATTCAGTTAAGCATTTGAATGATCTCATTTCATTCTCTAACTTTAGAGAATTCCACAGGGGGTTACATTGTGGAGATTTCTCTCCCTCTCTTACTTTCTTATGAAATGTGTCTTGGGAAAATCTTGCATTTTCTAGATCTTTTTTAAACAATAGCACAAAAATTTGGTAAGCTAGGTTCTTGAGCACTGTCATGATGATTATAAACATCTGATTGATAAAGAGATATAAATAGTCAGAGGAAAAACACATATGTTCCATTATAGTTCAAAGCTATGAGGACATACCTGAACAAATGTGCTACACAGCAGGCGACAGTCCAGCTAAGCAGTTCCTGTTTACCATTCTAATGGGTGGTCTTCATCTCCTTTACCCCTTCCCAGTTGTTTTAGATGTTGTGAATGTCTCTTTCTACTAACCAAGCAAGAGGTCAAAACCATTAGAAATTCCCAGGTTTCCTGAGAGATTGACTGGATCAAATTTCATTTTCCTAAGTGTGCCACCACTCTGGACAGTCTTAGGTCTAACCTAAGATCTGTTTCTGTAGATCTCCCAAATAGATAGACTAAATAATAATTGTGATTCTGCTATACATTTTATAGAAGTTATCTTAGTTTCCTTATAGCTATCTGTGATACTTCTAACAACATGCACAGATAAGAAAGATAAGAAATCTAGCCATAGGGCCATGAACAAACTTTGATTTGTTCTACAGGACTTCTCTCTGCAGCAATCACAGCTTTGGATAAGATGTGGTGTATGTAGAAGAGGCACTTTTCAGGTAAGGAAATCTTTGTTCAGCTACCAACCTGTTCTGTAAGTGGGAGACAGACAGCCCTAAAGCTTGAAAAGGCCTGAAAGTACTTTGCCCACAGATCTACTTGGAAACTGATGGGATTAAAGAAAAACCTGGAAAGGCAGAGGGAGAAACATTTTCTGGCCCCTGGGGAAAATAAGAACTGTTTAACATGTGTGGTGACATCCCTGGAATGGATTTTTAATCAACAACAGTTCTCATTTAGTGCAAGAGTCAGCCAATGAATAGACTAATACTACTGACTGACATTATGGCCCATTCGTCTGCTTAAGTTGTCTGAAAATTTCAGCTGCCAGCAAAGGATTAATATTGATTTTTAGGCTGTCTTCGTTAAATACCTGCTATAGAGTACCACTCTCTTAGTCTCCTTGCCAACTCTTCCCCCAATTGTCACTAGTATTAAAATGAAACCTACCTATTATTAAATCAATCATGCCTAGCAAAACTATTCAAAAGGAAGGGGAGCATCTATCATCTTTACTGTCAACAGGAAGCCTGATTTTTTTTCTCCTTTTAGTTGGTCAACCTGGAATTACTGATACAGTTAATTAAAATTTCTTTATAGGACTAAGGTATGAAACTCCAATGTCTGTGGAAGGAGAGCAAGTAGACGGGATTCAAACTCTTAACAGTTTGATGGATACATGAGCATGTCTTTACTTAAGCTGTTGACCATGAGAGTAGGCTGATGTGAGATTGGGCTGGGGGGCCCCACTTTTTCATCTGAATGCCACAAGCAGCTTGTGTGAACCTGAACATGACGTTTGGTATAATTCTAACCATTTTCTGCTCAGCCTCTAGGCTTTTGCTCTATCACTTGGAATCCCCCAAATGTATCAGCCTTGCTATTTCTCATCTCCACATCTTTCTGCTGGCTATTCTTTCTGGAACACTCTCAATCTGTGCAACTGGCTAATTTCTGCTCATCCTCCAAGATACTTCCTCATTTCCTCTGCCAAGCAGTCTCAGGCCAACCCAAGTAACCCGGGGAACCCTTGAAGGCGACCTCACTGGCCCTTGTTCAAACCTGTAGCATGCTCCTCACTGTATTGAATCACTCCCCCTAAAAGGCTATGAATGCTTTGACAACAGGAGCTATACTCCTTTTTAGCTTTGAAATCCTAGCAAAGGATTCCTAAAATACTGGACAGAAGAGGTATGTGATAAATATATGACTGAATGAGTAGGTGGCTTTTGAAGTACATCATTTCCCATCTGGTTTTCTTGTACAGAATATGCATTCTATAAGTCTATTTAAAAGAAAGTAGACAAGTGACAAATGTTGGTGAGGATATCGGGGGAAAGGTACACTCATACACTGCTGGTGGGATTACAAGTTGATGCAACCACTCTAGAAAGCAGTATGGAGATTTCTCAGAAAACTGGGAATGGAACCACCATTTGAACCAGTTATCCCACTCCTCAACATGTACCCAAAGGACTTAAAATCACATCAATGTTTACAGCAGTTCAATTCATAATAGTTAATGGTGCCCTTCAACAGATGAACGGATAAAGAAAATGTGGTATATATGCACAATGGAATATTACTCAGTCATAAAGAAGAATGAAATTATGGCATTTGCCAGTAAATGGATAGAACTGGAGACTATCATGCTAAGTAAAATAAGCCAATCCCCCAAAAACAAAGGACAAATGTTCTCTCTAATATGTAGATGCTAACACACAATAAGGGAGGTTGGAGGGAAGATTAGAAGTTCATTGGATTAAACAAAGGGGAATGAAGGGAAGGGAGGGTGGATGGGCATAGGAAAGAAAGTAGGATGAATCAGACATAACTTTCCTATGTTCATACATGACCAGTTACATGTTCATACATGTAACTCCCCATGTACAACCACAAGAATGGGAAGTTATATTCCATGTATGTATGATATGTCAAAATAAATTCTGTCATGTATAACTAAAAAGAACAAATTAAAAAAAGAAGAGTAAAGCACAATGGTTAAGAATATAGGTCATAAAGTCAGACTTCCTATTTTGAAATCAAAATCTACTACTTATTAGCTGTGTGGCTTTAGATGAATACTAAACAATAACTAAGATGTTTCTCAATGATACCTCCACTCCCTCATTTGTAAACTGAGCTTAATAATAGTACCTAGTAGGGTGGATGTATGGAATAAACAAAATCACCCATGGAAAGTTCTTGGTATAGAGTCATCTATGTGGTATTTATACCAGAAATCCTTGAGTTAACTTTGCAGCCTGTTTTAGGAAATATATTCTTTATGTCACCATATAAAGAACTCATATTGGATACTCACTCAGCTATTATTCTTAAAGAGGTCATGAATTCCATGAATTATGCATAATTATGTCTTTAAAGCCACAAAATATATTTATTTAGGAAGTTTCTTTCAATAAATATTATGTACTTACCATAGGTGGCTATGTGCATTCAGAAGTGAATTGTCCCAACTCTGAGGGAGCAGTCTCCAAAAAGATTATTGTATAATATATTAAGTGGTTTAGAAAGTTAGAAGTTGGTATATAGATTGCCTAGCACCTTTCTTTTATAGATGAACATAAGGAATGCTTATAATTAAAAATTTATATCATGTGAGCTTTATAATGGAATATCAATAAATAAATACAGCAGCAGTGATCTAAGACACTCTAAGGATGATTTAAATGAACCATGCTGTAACTTGAATCATACATGTCTCCCAAAGGTCTGGGTGGTAAAGTCTTGGTCTCTAGTATGTTGCTATTGGGTGGTGGAAACTGAGAGGTGGGGCTTAGTGGGAGGCCTTTAAAGTCATCAAGGGTATGTCCTTGAAAAAGATTATGGGCCTCTGGGCTCTCATTACTGTTTTGCCTCCTGGCCTGTGAGGTGAGTGGTTTTTCTCTGCCATACTCTCCTGCCATGTGGTGCTGCTTCGTCCAAAGGAAAGCGGCCAATCCATCCAAAACTCCAAAACTGAGCCAAAATAGCCTTTTTCTCTTTATAAATTGACTAACTCAGGTGTATGTTATAGTGATAGAAAACTGACGAACACAAACTACAACAAAGAAAACAGACATTCTGTTTATCATAAGAATGATTATAAAAGAACGTTATGAAAATAAATATTGCTTTTCATGATCTGTGTCCCCAAAATATGGCATAGCTTACTGAGAACATAGATTTAGAGACTACATATTTGTTCCATGCAACTCTGTCAATAGTAGACTAAAGATCAATTCAATATGAATAGAATTCAATATGCATCTTTAAAAAGTTATTATTTCAAATAACAACTAAAACATAACATAGATTCCTACTTACTTTCTGTATCTTGTGCTCTATCCTCTGGCAGTGCCATAAGCACTACATTTTTTATTTCAAGATAGGGACTCAGTAAGTTGCTTAGGGCTTTGCTAAATTGTTGAGGCTAGCTTTGAGCTTGCAATCTTCCTGCCTCAGCCTCCCAAGTTGCTGGGATTATAGGCATGTACCCCCACACCAACTATAGTAACACTTTTTTATCCCATAGACAGTCATTCATCATACAAAAATTTTCAGACCTTTGGTCAACTAATCAAATATAGAAAGATAAATAGGGTGTTCAGGAGGTATTCATATTTACATTGTAATAGTATGTTTTTGTTGGAATGTGAGTAACATTCAAAATTTGTTTCCACATGTAAATTCAAAGCAACAAGGCAGATCGTAGTTTAGTGCAATAGAATGAATGTGAGGAGATCAGAATATTGCCTGTCTTGACTGTGCCAGAAGCCAAGCTATTCTGGATTTCACAAGCTTCTCCAGCTCACAAGTTTCTCTGGGAATCTTCTCGGTTGACAACCTCTTTCTCTGCCCTGGTACTTCCTGGAATCTGTTGCAATTTAGAACAACCTGAAAAAATTCTTTCTCAAACAAACAAACAAAAAACTTAGGAATTAGGCAGTTAAATTAGGATGAATGGAATCTCCCCAAAAAGTCTAATGCAGAAAATTATGACCAGGTATCTTCTATCTCTTGCCCCTAAGGAAAACTTTTCTTTTATCTGCATATCATTCTGCATATCATTGTAGCTGTTCTTATGCCTGTAACTTATCCTCCAGATAGGATTAACTGTTGGGTGAGTAAAGAGCAATCAGAATTCATTTACTCTGTGTTTCCTGCACTTACCCCCAAAAATGAACGAACAAGACAAATAGCAGAAAAAGGTTGTTAAACATCCACTACTCACATATAACTGTGGTAGAGAGAGAGGAAAAAACAAAAATAAAAAAAAAAAACAAAAAAACAAGCAGACAACAACAACAACAACAACAAACCAATACTTCATCTCAAGAAGTTTACAAACTACCAGGAGAGATTAATCTTATAAACAAATAATTTACAAGATTATGTGGTATAATATAAAATTGTAAGTATAATGATAATAAGCTATATAATTTAATTTTAACAACAAACATTTGTTGAAATTGTTTTTCCCATTTACACGGAGGCTCACAATGGTTATGTGACTTAAGACATATTGTGGTCCATGTAGGATTTCAATCTCGGGTTTGACAGAGGATCTGTGTTTGTAAATTGCGTATACTGCATTTGTTTTAAGAGTCTGAGGGCTTAAATAGTCAAGGAAGGCATCATGGAAAGGCAGGGCATGAACTGGCCTTCTTAAGAGACTGCCATGTTTTAAGGATTTCTAAGCAGGCGGATAATATGAGGAAGGGCTCAGAGGCCGGTACTCCATCCACTGCTCGAGGAAGATCGAGCTGCCTAGAGTTGATTGATGTGTGAGATACATGTGGAAAGACAGCAAGAATATAATATCAAAAGGTAGGGTGGATTCATATTTTAATAGGATTTGAAAAACTAGCATATCTGGGATTTCTCCCTGTGGCAATGGGGAGCTCTTACATTTGTCTTCTTCCTCACTGTTATTCCAAAGGCATTCTTTCTAAGTTTAGAATGTGTGTGCAAAGAAGAGGATAAAATGGTGAATTAAACACTGTAGGGTGCGTGTGTAAACACACCACTGGCAAAGCCCACCGGGAGCTATCATCATTGATTTGCAACTCTGGTTCTTAAAATGACTCACTAAGCAGATATGGCCACTTCCATGATACTCTTCATTATCTTTCCAATTGCTATGGTTACCAGTCATTCAAAGTGACTGGTAAGTTTTATTCCAAATTTAGTAAGTGAGAGAATAAGTAAATAAATTAATTGAAGCTAGATACAGTGGCATTTAGAAAGAATATTAGGACTAACTTGAAATGTTTACATACATATCGGTTTTTAAATGATGACCTTAATATCCATGTAATTGCTTTAATTCTTCCTGAAATATCATCACGTTCCTATAAGAATTGGAAAGTACCACTTTATCTTCTATAGACAGTAGTTCTCTATGCTAAAATCTCTAGAAGTTTTTTGCCGTGGTCACAAGCTAAGGTCATCAGCCTATTTCCTGTATTAGCTTAGATACAGAAAGTCTAAGTGCATAAAAAAAGCAGTCACTATGTCATGTCTTTTGTTGCCCATTGCTGTTTATGGCAGTGGGACTGCTCTTTCTTCTTCATTTTTCTTCTTAGGTGTGTAATTGAATGGAACCAAAAGAATGAACCCTTATTAAACAGCACTGAGTAGACTGTCACATTATGATTCCAATAGCACTCCAACAAATACAACTCTTCAAGTTACTTTCTTCTTTTGGATGGCAGAAAATTACATTATCTTGGTAGTTTGGTGGGGAGGGGAAACTTTTCCAGCTTCCATCATTGCTTTGGAATCATTAGCAGAAAAGGAAAGGAAGAAGTGACCCCTGATTATATGATTTCACAGAAGTACCTACAGCAGATAGTTCCTATAAAATATGATTTGAGCAGCCTCTGACCCCCAAATATCTCTCTGATTAGGTATTGCAATTCTTATAATTAGATGTCCTCCTTGAGGATCTTTGAAGCATTATATTAACAAGAAGATATACTCTATAATTAAAATGTCAAAAAAGGACTCCTTATTTAAACAAACACTACTAGTCATCATCATTTAATGAGGATGAGACTCAGAAGGGAGCAATTCTGAAGGCCAAGAAGAAGGTAGTGTGGAAAAAATGTGAGCAACATAAACTAGAGTATACATAGAGTGTGTGTGTGTGTCTGTGCACATAGAGGTGTGTTTGTGTCTGGTGGGTGGACAGGAGATGGTTAGTGCTTTCTGTGAATGTCATGTGTTGGTTTGGGTCTGTCAAGGGGCAGATGTCAAGACAGGAATAGATGGGCAGGAAGTTTTTTGGGGAGGAGAAAATAACAGAAAGTGAGGAGAGGTTTGAAGGAGAGGCAGAGAGAGGCTTTGGTGAGATCATGATCCAGGTCTGACCTCTATAGAGGAGAAAGGAAAGAAAGAAGGACAGAGAGCGAGGATTCATGGATGCAATTCAGAGAGTTCAGGAACAATTCAGCCAGATTCATCAAAAGTCTGTGAGACAAAGTTTCTGTGAGTTCTGCATCTCACCAGAATGGACTTGTTTGAAACCCATTCTATACCAGGCATTAGCTAGGACTAGCCTGAATCAAGTTTGGCTTTAGTTTAAATGTGATGGTTGATCCAAAGAGGCAGCAGAAGAGGCCATCAGCCAACTACACTCTCATCTGAGTGGTATGTTTTCATGGCTACCAAAGTAGCACTTTAAAAAGTTACATCTTTTAAATTCTTTGCTCCTCAAAATTATGTTCAATTTAATTGGAAAAATGTTTGTAGCCATTTCAATTAGATAAGAAATGTATTTAGTTCGTGTGTTAGCATACTAGGTAAATCTTTTTTTTGGTACTGGGGATTGAACTCAGGGTACTCGACCACTGAGCCATATCCCCAGCCCTATTTTGTGTTTTATGTAGAGACAGGGTCTCACTGAGTTGCTTAGCACCTCGCCGGTGCTGAGGCTGGCTTTGAACTCATGATTCTCCTGTCTCAGCCTCCCTAAGTGCTGGGATTACAGGCGTGCGCCACCACACCCAGCTCTAGGTAAATCTTTGATAGCATAAAAATAAGTTAAACATGTAATGTCATTATAATTGTTTTTCTTCTGACTACTTTCTTTAAGGAACATCTCAAAATCCAAAGGTGACTATTCTCAACATGGTCTTATTTCAACACGTTCATGGGAGAGGGAACTGCCCCATCACTAATAGTGACTCTCAGTCATGTGGCAGGGATAGCCTTGGAGTATTAAATTGTTATTTCCAAATTGGGATGTGTAGGGTAATTTGATGTCTACCATCAATCACAATCACCACACCAAACCCAATTATGAGTTGCCTGTTCTATAATGTCTGTGCCTGAATTTTTAGGAAATGTTCCAGCTTGTGCACATCCCTACTGAGGATCTCTGCTCTAGGGAAGTGTTTTTCAATTTTAAGCATGCATAAAAGTGGGAGGCAAGATGTTTTAAAAACATTTGCTTCAGTAAGGCTGGGGTAGATTGTACTAATGAGCATTTTTAGCAAGCATCCTGGATGATTCTGTGTATTCAGGTACGCCACAGAAGTATATTTTCAAAACTATTAAATCAGGATCTTGATTGACTATTCCCAATCTACAGGAAGCCAATAGTTATCTTTGCCCACTGGATCAGTGCAGCAGAATGAAGGATGGGCAGGGTGCAAAGTAGGGGGACCCCTTAGGTAGCAAGGTAGTTAGGCAGAAAGAGATGGGGAAAACAAGGATATGGAAAAATATATATCATCAGTATACCTGTGTCTGTCAATCTATCTATATATTCCATCATCAACTTTATTAGGAAAACCTATTTTAGTTGAAAATGGAAAGGAATATATCCAAAAAGTAGATAGTTGTTATTGTTCTACATTTTAGAACTCTATTTTGTTCTGGACTATATTCATGAAATACAGACACATATATTATATCGTTTTATATATTGTCAGGCATTGCTTAACACCGGAGATACTTTCTGAGAAACGTGTCATTAGGCAATTTTGTCATTGCATGAACATCTTAAACATGCTTACACTAACCTAGATGATATAATCTACTATAAACCTAGCCTACATGTATATAAAATGAACAAAGCAATATGAGATTAAATCAAGCACAGGAGGAAATGATGTAATCCAGAAACATGGTAAACACAAGATGTATGAGGCTATGCTGGGGTAAAATAGCATACTATATCAAAGCAATTTTTTAATAAGTAGAAGCATTATGCTAGAAAATAATGATAAAAATAGAGTGCATTAAACATAAACCATAACATGGTCGTTTGTTACTACTATCAAGTATCATGTTCTGTACATAATTGTACATGCTACACTTTTATACAACTGGCAGCACAGTAGGTTTGTTTGCACTAGCATCACAAGCACTTGAATATTGTGATGTGTTACAACATTAAGACAGCTGTGATGTCACTAAGGAATAGGAATTTTTCAACTCCCTTATAATCTTATGGGACCACTGTTATATATGTAATCTATGATTGACCCAAACATAGTTACATGGCACATGGCTAGATATGCACCATGCACACATGTATTATTTTCATAGATCTTCTTAGCTTTATTTTAATATAAGGAAATGGTATTGATCTTGCATAAAATATATTAGGTATTTGACTATTTATACTCATTTGGAGTAGAGATTAAGAGCTGCAATTATTGAGCAACATTATCTACTCGACTATGATGTTAGAAATAAATGCAACCTTATCCTTGTTTAATAGTGTTCAAACTTAAATCAAATACAAATGCCTGATAAAAACTGAAGTTTTAAATGATAAATCTTTATATTAGGGGGTAGAGACCCATTTTTATTTTTTTAGTTTCTATGTCATTCCAAAGCACCTTTCTTTGAATGCACCTTTCTTTGAATGCTGATATGGAAAATAATGCCATCTGTATGCTGCATGACAAAAACGGTGATGTTTCTTCTGCCTTGCCTTGTGTCCCTGTTGTCATCACCCAGCTAATATTATTGTGACATTTTGACACTGCATCATGGCACAGTGACCTGGTGCCTGCAGCAGCCTAGAAGGACAAGTTGACGGAGGCACATGGCCCATTTCGAAGCAGTGAAGGAGTTCATTACCATTACAGAGAATGTCTGCTCTGGAGACAAGAATTCTTATCTAAAGCACAAGACACTCTTTATTCAGTTTCCTGTCCTAAAACTCATTTATTACATGATCTATAACAACAACAACAAAAAAATTCAATTCATTGGTGACTCAGCCTTTCTATCTGTAAAATGAAAGTGACCCAACATATATAATTTTTCATCCAAGGGCAGTGATGGCATATGCAACCCACTCCTGGTGAACAGAAGTTTTGGATGTATATTTAGAAAAACTAAATTAAATGATAATCACACATGATTGATTTTCAGCACTGTCATAGCTTGAGAATTATTCATTGCCCTGACTTCCTCTCTTCTATGACCTGTCTTAAAGGTCCTCATGATAGTTAATCTTTGAAATCTTTTTTGGTCTTTATTTAACATTCAAATTTGCGTCTTCCTTCTTAATGACAGCAAACTTTATTTCACTCTATATGGGACTACTTGGACCACTCATCCCAGAATCTCTGAAAATATGCAACTTCCATTGTTGCAAAATAGTTATCAATTCGGTTCTGACAAGTAGGTTTGTCTTGGAAACCTTATCACAGACTCCAGTGGAAGAATGGCCTTTCAAAGTTATGGATTTTCTCCAGCACCTGCTGGTCCAGCCTGTGATCTATTTTGTACACTTGGCTTTTCCACATAGGAAATGCAATCGCAGATCTTCTTGACTTGTGTTTTCTCAGGTCATCTTGATCAGGAACATTTTGGAAGCTACAGTTCCTTAAGAAACAAATACTCTCAGTAAGATCAAGCCTGGTTATTAATAAAAATGCCCATCTATTCTGCAGTGAGTGGCACAGCAGAATCTTGGACCTCTCATTCCCCAGCATGTCAGTGTCAGGATAATGAGGCTGGTGGGGTGGGGGCAGGGTGCCCACCGCAAGAATTCTGTAATCAAGCCACAAGGGGGCAGGGAAACATGTTCACTTGCCATCCTCAGCCAGGGGAACTTGGTGTGAGCTGTATTTTGATAGCTTTGCTTGTTTTCTCAGCTATCTGAAGGGCATACTAATAAGTTTGTCACAGAAGAAGGGGAAGGTGGGATTAAATACCAGGGAAAGTCATTAAAATGAAAGAATGGGCTAAGCCTCACAACTATTTCCAAAGCTTAGCTATTTCCTGTCCAAAGCCAAGTTTCCTTTATTTTGTAAAAGATGAGTAAAATGAAGGAATGAAGGCAAAATCACGCTTATTCCCTCTGCTCCACTATTAGCTAACAGAGGAGACTTTGATCAGATGAATTCCTAGGGGCCTTATAACCCTTTTCTAACATACAAACCTCATCCAGTTATTTTTAAAGGGGCTCTGTACACATTTTTTTTTAGCATACAAAATGCATTACTTCTAACCACAACAACAGAAACAAAAACATCAGGAAAAAAGCAATGGCAATCTTCTAGGAAACCTGGCAGAGCCCTGTTATTGATGGAGGCATGGTGCTTACTTACTAGGGGAAAGCTTGACTCTTGGCTTTTTGTTGCAAAATAACTAGGATGTGTCACAAATATCTCACCTAGGTCATGGAAAAAAGTTATTATTTAAGAAAAATTCAAGAGAACAAATCACTGCCACTGTGAAGACTATAATTCTAGGATAAAACCATGCTCATTGATTTTTTTTTGGATGTGTTTACTTTTTATATTTAACTTTCTTTTTAATTAGAACATAGTTTAAAAGAGAAAATTGAAATGTCATTCATTTATCACACAGAATTTATATTTATGTGTGTATGTGTATCTCCAACTAAAAGCTCCTGTTTTATCTTTCTTTTCTTCCCCAAAGGAGACTCCTCCCTACATTGGCAGGTTTTCTTCCTATTTAAGGAAATGCGTGTATATTTGTGCAGTTTAAAAAAACCCCAACTGTCTCTGGATAGCAGAATGGATAAATAGACTGGTTTGTTCATGAAATGGAATACAATTTAGTAGCTAAATCATGGATAAATCTAAAAAATTATCTAGTAGATAAAAAAAAGCAAATTGTAAAAGAATGCAAAAAGTATACTACTTATATAAATCTTCAAAATGTATATACAAATAGCATATGCCATTTATAAAAATCTATATAGGTAGGAGTACTGCAAGAAATGTGGCTGTGTTTATTTTCAGTATATTTTTTATTCCCTATGTGTATTATATATTTGGGTAGGTTGTGAAGGATAAAATATGTGTGATTTGGGATCCCTACCCTCTAATATGGGCAGAAAGATTAGTTAGAAAGTAGAAAGTAACAAGAAAAATAAAAAAATTAGTTATTATATCAGTAGGGTAGTATTTCACAGTGATTTAAACTAGTCTGATAATGTAGTATTCAAGAACTGCTGTTGATTATTGTTATGCCATTTAATAAATAAGAAAACTGCAGTCTTACTGAGTGAAGTAATATATCCCAGGTTGGCATGAGCAAGGGGACAGAGCTAGTATTGGAACCTGCATTTATCTGACTCAGAGGTGCCCTCTTGACTAGGTCTTACTATGCTAATTGACCTCTGTTAGTCACTGTGAAAAAGGAGGGTGATTGTAAAAAATAAAGAAATAAATCTTTGAAGACTAAGGATAGCACTATAAAGAAAGAAAATGGTTTAGTGGTTGCAGGTTTTGGGGGTTGACTACAAAGGAATGCAAAAGATTTTTAAGAGTAACCAAAATGTTCTATGTCTTGGTTGTAGTAACATTCATTTGTCAAAACTCATGGAACTACACTGAGAAGGATGGATTTTACTATGTGTAAGTTACACCCCAATAAACCCAACTTCAAAAACAAAATAGAAAAAAAAAAAAAAGCCCAAAAGACAAAAATCTTCAAAGGCTCATAGATTAAATACCTTGTTCTGGGTGTAAAGACACTACCACTGTTGAAAATTTATTTCCCCAACTGGCGGGAATTCCATGGAAGAGTCAGTGCTCCCAAAGCAAAATGAAACATGGCCTATTTCCTCTGCAGCTTCTCCTTGGAAAATCAAGAAAGCTGGGCCTAGTTGGGTGTGGTGGTGCACACCTGTAATTCTAGCAGCTTGGGAGGCTAAGGCAAGAGGCTCCAAATTTCAAAGCCAGCCTGAGCAACTTAGTGAGACCCCCCCTGTTACAAAATAAAAAAGGGCTGGAGATGTGGCTCAGTAGTTAAGCTCCCCTGTTTTCAACCTCTAGGAAGAAGAAGGGTGGGGGGGAGGTGGAGGGAGAGGAGAAAAAAGCTGGGCCTATGTTAAGCAAGATCTTCCCTTCTGCTGCAGGTCCTCCGAGAAGCCCTACTCTTACTCAGGAAGCCTCCCCTGCTGAGGAAGTCTCAGGTGTTCACAATGTCCTCCTGCAGAGGAGGGAAGCTCCCAGGAACTACTGCACACCTGAGATACCAATACCAAGCACACCTCTCCTGAGGAGGTCCCTGTAGATTGCATGCTGGAAAGCATAAGCAGGGGAGGAAAGAAGCCCCACTAATCTGCAGCCTGAATATCTCAGAGTACAGCCCTTGAATCTTGGCAGTTTAGATTGGCTGGTGATTACTGGGACAGAGGCAGAAAGACAATGCAGGCAGCAATTTAATCAAGGCAGTCTGTGCTATCACCACAGAATAAAGCTATCCGCTGTGCAGCCCTGGACTTTTGGTCTTCCTCCCTGAAAGCTGCATTGCTTTGTAATGCTGGGTTCAGGACGCGCAGCTATTCTTTGAGTCAGGTTGTAGAACCCAGCAGGATAAGACATTAACAAGCTTAAAAGGTATTACCTACCTTGCCTTACCAGGAGTTTTGCACAGACTGCAGGGGCTTCATGTATCTCTTGTACTTTCCTGAGGGAATTAGTTAAAATTGCCAAGGTGGAAAGTATTTGATTTAGATTAATCTCACTTTGCCAAGCAGGAGAGCCTCATTACTAGGATTGGCTAACCTAACTATGCTGCCCTTCTTGCTCCAGGAATGGGGAAAAAGCTTCTGGTTCATAGCTTTTGCTGGATAAGTAAAATAGGTCATTATCATCTTTTCATGAAACCCATAAAAAGGATGGAATAAACTAGAGAGCCAAGCCAATGGGAAGGTTGGTGAATCCACAAACTTTCATGGTGTTTAGCAGGACCACCTGCTGAAAATAAATTTGTAAATTCCGTGTCCTTCATGTGCATTAAAGTCTTCCAGGATTCTCTTGAAGTCATGATGGGACAGTGTTTTAAGTCTAGTCAAAACCACCTGGAAAAAAGCAGCCATTACAAGTTTTAGAAGGCTTTATTTGTTGCAAAGGGGAAAACAGCAACCACAAAGATTTCTTCTAATTGATTCTAAATGAATGATTCTAGGCTTTATGAACCACCTGTATACCAAAAGCAGGAGAGATGCCCCTTTCAGGAAAAGCCAATTATTGGCTATAAGAACCCCAAATAGTGTTTCTCAATTGTAAATGCAATCAAATCATCTGCAGGCTTCTTAAAATGCAGATTCTGTCTTGGTGGAGATTCTGCATTTTTAACAAGCTCCCAGATGATGCAGCTGGTGGAGGGAAAGCACTGTAAGAAGTAAGACCTTAAAAGCCATAGAAATAAAAAACCATTTGCAAACTGAACAGCCTGAGCCATGCAAATTATTCAAATTATTCAACACAGCATATCAACATTCGCTGTCAGTTTCTATTGATAATTTTGTTACTACCTAAGATCAAATTTCTTTTCCTTTTATTTATGCGATCATGCATGGATAGCTGTCAGGCTGCACCAGGACAGGGAACCTAAAATCGTCTTGGCTGGTCACTGACTTCTCATACACTCCGCGATGTCTGCGTTTTCTTTCCCGGATGTAATGCTAACTTCCAATGATATCACCTGTCCAAATGCATATTTATGTCATCATTGCTCCTTTCCCCTCAAATCAGAATCAGATCCTCTCCAAACTTCTGTAATTTTTGCCTCCATAGAATCTGTGTTTGAGGAAGTGCTATAAAAAAATAACAGAACTGCTCGACATAACTGGAATGTGACTCAAAGACATTGACATGGTCAATCAAAATATAAAAACTACTAAACTAAAAACCGCAAATCTAGTGTTTATTTGCTTAAGAAAAGACAGGCTATGCAAACATATATCTCTACGAGATTTTTTTTTAAATTGTATATAATTGTTGATAGGTACTATTTCCAGGCATAATTATATAGTTTAAATCCAAAGAGAAGAGGTGGGTGTTTCTGAAATCTTGAGCAACAACTGGACCCATTTTTGGTGGTTCATACACACATAATTAGCAGTTTTATTTCCTCTGTGGCTAAGTTAGCCTTAAGATTTCATTTAATAACAAGTACAATTTTATAGCCAGAAGCAAGGTGCCAGTGCCAGCCTCAGCTCAGCACTGCCCTCTGCCGTTCCCCAACCGACTCATGCCGCCCTGCTCAGGGTAAAGGTATCTGTATTGCAAATTGCAATTGGGCTGCCCCAAAATTAATTGTGAGAGAAATGGAGAAATATAATTCATCTAAAACCCTCCTTAACAAGGCTTTTATTTTTAGCCAACAACAACAAAAGGGCATGGAAGATTATGTTCTAAACTCCCTTTCTCTAGTCTCTCAGCTAATAGTCATTATCATACTAGCCTTGAAGCTAGTATCATACTAGCTTCACACTACTTAGCACAATTGTAGATTATGCTGAACACTCCATGGAAAGGATGGCTCAAGACAACTATTGATGATTGTTACCCCCATTGACTCCTAACCCAAATAAGCATGGACTATCTTATGCCTAAGCAAGCCCAATTTTGATTTTAGTTTGCAATTTTATTATGCAATTGTTTTAAAATGGGGGAATGACGTGTCTTCTATGTGCAGACTCCAGTCACTTTGGGTTAACACTGAGAGGGACTGACCACCAGAAGTAGAGCTGTGTCTTAAAGATTCCTGCTAAGGAACTGAAAAAATGTAAGAGCTGCTCTGACTCTCCAACCTTCTTTTTTTTCCATGAGAAGGGAGAGATTTGACAATGATATTCAAAATTCCAAAAAGACTGCATGTCATGTATAGAAATACTATCATCATATTACAGAAAATAGTTGTCTGAAATAAAAATCAGGACTCAAAGTAAACAAATGAGCTGGACGTGGTGGCTCACGCCTGTAATCTCAGCAGCTCTGTAAGCCGTGGCCGCAGGATTGCGAGTTCAAAGCCAGCCTCAGCAACTGCAAGGCACTAAGCAACTCAGCGAGACCCTGTCTCTAAATAAAACACAAAATAGGGGTGGGGATGTGGCTCAGTGGTCAAGTGCCCCAGAGTTCAATCTCCGTACCAAAAAAAGAAAAAGAAAACAAATGAATATTCCCATTGGAAATACAGATAGACTGAAAGTCCAAGCAGTACTGGCAACCCTGTTCATCAGAGGTCCATGAACTGTGTCCGTCTATGGCCCTCCCAATACTTCTAACAGGACTGGCAAGCTAGGCTGAGATGCTGCAGGTAGACAATCCTTGTTACCAAAGCTTTTGACCAGAATTTATAAAACTTTGACTTAGTTTAAGATGGGCTCAGATGTCAGCTCTGGTACTTTACTAGCTGTGTCTTTTCATCTCAAGGAAATTACTTCTACTTCCTATGTCTCAGTTTGCCACTTTCTGTACGTGGGGGGGTGGTAATGTGACTCATATGACACGGAGGTTATGAAGTTTAAATTAGAGAACTTGTGAAAACACATGGAGCCAGGCACCTAAATTTTTGTGGGTTCTGAACTGAAAGTACAATAGGACTCGTAGGAGAAGGCTGAACCAGGAGAGAGTGGAATTCTATTTCTGACAATAGCTAAGAGCTAAGGCTCTTTAGTCCCAGTCCCACCACTATGGATGATCTTGTAAAAGTTACTTTAACTTCTTCTTAAATTAATTAATTTATTTATTTCAAGTCATAGTACATATATAGAGCTCAATTTTCCATCTCTCTGGCTGCAAACAAGATAGAGTCACACCATTTGTGCCTTCATACATGCACCTAGGGTAGTGATATCCATCTCATTCAACCATTTTTTGCTACTCCCATTCCCCCTCCCCTCCCACTTCCCCCTGCCCCATCCAAATTCCCTCCATTTCTCCCATGCTCCCCACCCCCAACCCCCTTATGTACCAGCATCCACTAATCAGAGAGAGCATTCGGCCTTTGGTTTTTTGGGTTTGGCTTATTTCACTTAGCATGATGTTCTCCAATTCCATCCATTTACCTGCAAATGCCATAATTTTATTCTCTTTTATTGCTGAGTAATATTCCTTTGTGTATATAAGTGCTGGCAAGGGTGTGGTGAAAAAGGCACACTCAAACATTGCTGGTGAGACTGCAAACTGGTGCAACCTATCTGGAAAGCAGTATGGAGATTCCTTAAAAAACTTGGAATGGAACCATCATTTGACCCAGCTATCCCACTCCTCGGCCTATACCCTAAAAACTTAAAAACAGCATACTACTTTAATTTCTTTTTTTAAAAATATCTTTATTTTATTTTTATGAATATCTTTATTTTATTTTTATGTGGTGCTGAGGATCGAACCCAGTGCCTCACACGTGCTAGGTGAGCACGCTACCACTGCGCCACAACCCCAGCCCCACTACTTTAATTTCTTTAGACCTCAATTCTCTCATCTGCAAAAGAAGGATAATAGTCATTGCAGCATTATTGTGGACAACATAAGAAAAGTCATCACCATAAAACCTTATTCATAGTATTAGCGAATAGTACCTGTGACTTCAGATGGAGGCCCTCTGGGGCCCCTTCATTTGGCCTCTGTGCCCTTTCATACAGCATAGCTAATCATAATTGATCTCTTTTAGTTCTAAATAAGGTTAACTATTTTCTTTCTACTAGGTTAATTTTTGCAAGAAGAAGGGGCTGTGTATGGGGGAAAGTCTGATCTGAAGATCTAGAAAATCAACAGTGTCTTGTCTGTTATGCCTGGGGCTAAGGAAGAATCTTTACAGCTGGTGTGCAGAATTCATTGGATGTACAACGATGACCTTGACTATTATCACCTCATATTTTCCTCCTCTTTTAAAGGGCAATGACCCAACTAATTTATAGCCCTATTCTAGGACAACCGAGAAGGAAGCATATCGCTTCCAGCTTTTTGCCTAGCATCTGGTACCAATGCTACTAAAGCAACAATTAAGAAACCTCCTAAGTGGAGATAGGACTACAGTTTTTCCTGTATTGCCTCCTTTTTACTCTAGTCTGTTCCCAGAAGAAAAATAAGAGGTAGAAGTAGACTTATATTCTGGTAAAGTTTTAAAAGGCCAAAGCAAGGAGACTTTCTGTGCTTCCTGAGTGTGGAATCAATTAAGAAACAGATATGGGACACGCAGATGAAGAGGGCAAAAATGTCAGCTGTGTGAGTGTTCAAAGCTGAGCTGGAGACATGGCATTAGCTTTGAGTCCATGTGGACTTTCTAGTACTTTAGGTCAGAATGAGACAGACATACAAACTCACCAGGGGTAGACCTAGACCACTGTGGAGTCCCAGTGCAGGCACGGTGCTGACTGGCATGCAAGCTAGGCACTCAGGCAAATCCAGCAGGAAGAACGGGAAAGGGCTAGAGTAAGGCTTTACTTGCAGCTCCTAGAACTTTCACCACTAAGATTATCATCCTGCCTCTGCTTGGAGCAGTGAGTGAGAGATGGAGGAGGAGACACCAATGCTCCTCCAGCTCAGTGGTTTGTACTTTAATGTGCTGTGCCACCTGCCTTCAGAGGCCCAGGGAAGCTTCTAGTTCTTTTCCTGGAGCTAGTACTTCAATATATAAAATATATCGACTTACAAATTATATATTAATAAAATATATTTTATTAAAATAGGTAAAAAAATTTAAAAATTTGATATATAGTAGTATGTTTATTTAAGACACTAATAACAATACCTGGCAACAAGCTTAATAATTAGCATAGTTTCAAAGAAGGAATGCGTGAGTGATATTTTGAGATACCTACAATTCCTAAATTGTGACATGAAAATATCTCTGAATTCAGTTGATGACATGGACTGCTACATAACCACTCTAGTTTATTGCCTACCTCATGATGGAGGAATGTGCTAACTTTTGGCTAGATATTGGTGAAAATAAAAATGGAATTTTTGTACCCATTCAAGTTTATGAGCAGCTAGTATTAGTCTACTCAGGTTGCTATAACAAACCATAGGCTGGTAGCTTAAAATCAACAAGAATTTATTTCTAACAGTTCTGGAGATGGGGAACTCCAAAATAATACACTGGTTGAGTGTCTGGTGAGGGTATGTCATGATTCATGTTCTCTCTGTGTTCTCTCTGTGTCTTCATGTGGTAGAAGGGTCTCTTTCTTTTCAAAGGCCACTAATCCCATTCATGAGGGATCCACCCTCAAGATCTTATCACCTTCCTAACACCCCCACATTGGGAATTAGGGATGAATATGAATTTGGGGGACACAAGTATTCAGTTCATAACATTTAGGTTAAGAACCCCTACAGAACCTCTTGAGATTAGTGGTTCTCAAATCTGATGGTGTATCAGAATTACCCAGAGGGCTTGTTAAAGCACAGATTGCTAGGTCCCATCCATAGATCTTCTGAATGGATATGTCTAAGTTTAGGTCTGAAAATGTATGTTTCTTACAAGTCCCAGATAATGGTGCTGCCTGTGGTCCAGGAACCCAGTGAAGAACATTATTCTAGATCAAAGTCTTTCATATAGAAATACTTAGAATGGGAAATATATTCTCCACTGAAATGGTCAAATCTTTGCATCTCAGGGATTTCCCACCTGGTTTTTACACAGTCCATAAATAGAATCCAGATTGCAATCAGTTCCATTATTGCCCCCTTACCCCACAGTTTAAATCTCACCCCTTTCCTGAAGCTTTACTTACAACTCCATGTCAAAGAGAGTTTTCCCACCACTTAACTTTAAAACTCTCCCATTCCTAGACCATGCCTATATTCCCAGCTGCTCAGGAGACTGAGACAGGTGTATTGCAAATTCAAGATCAGCCTCAGCAATTCAGCGAGGCCCTGGGCAACTTAGTGAGACCCTGTTTCAAAATTTAAAAAATAAAAATAAGTAAAAAAAAACAAGAGGCCTGGGGATGTAGGTCACTGGTAAAGCACCCCTGGATTAAATCTCTAATACCAAAACAAACAAACAAAATCTCTTCAGTTTCAGACCAAGCCATTAGAAATATATAGTATTGCCTCACTCATCTTCCTTTCCTATAGTTTATTCCCCCTTGCCCTATCCAGAGCATATGGTGTATGGAGAGAGGACTAGTCCTCGTACTAATACAAATACACTCTGTGATGCCTTGTGCGTGGAAGGCTTTGGAATGCACTTGTTGATTATGCCATTTTGTGAGCCCACAGTTAGGTTTAACTAGTCAACTATCCTGTGGGTCTATTTTCACTGATACAGAGTGCACTTAAATTTAGTTGAGATATTTATGTTACAAGTGATAGAAAACTTAAACTGATGTAAGTTTAACATGGAGCTCTATGGTTCAAGTCATGTGTGTTTTCAGGTGCACGTTATCGCTGCAGTTCCTCATGCCATCAGCCTCTATTTCCCTTTACTTCACTATTACGTATTTTGCTCTCTTTTTCTGCATTTCACTTGTCCTCTGGATGGAATCTCGTAATAATAAGAGAAATTCGCATGCTAGTTCTGGAAAACACTTTTTAAACACATACCATGCAGAGAAAAGTGGCAGCTTCTTTCAGAAACTCTAAATCATGTGGACACTTTTCTTCCAGAAATCTCTAGCACATGCTTCTTTATATCTCATTTGTCCAAACTAGGCCACATCATCACAAGTGGAAGTATCAGCAAGGGTCAAGGGAATGGTTTTGTAGTCCAACTCCTCCACTCTCCTACAAATGGGAGGAGACAAGGCGCCAGTGAAATCAGCATGTTGTTGCCCTTAGGAGGAGAACGAATGGATTTTTGAAAATCAAAAATAGCAAATGTCCTCTACAACAGCTTTCTGGTTTATAGTTTTATCTTACATTTTAAGCTAGCAAATAACAAATGGGTTAAAAAGCGAGAAGATCCCAAAGGAAAGAATTGACCAAACCCACTGCTTCAGACAGATATGAACCTGAACTATGTATATATAAAAATTGAATCATCCCCAGGGACAGAGATTTGTCTCTAGGAGGTAGAAGACCTAGGATGGAATGAATCATTAGCCATAAAACTGCGGGGCTCTGTATACAGACATTTCATCTCTTTGGACGAGAGTCTCTTTATCTATAAAGTGAATAAATGGCACTAGAAGATTCCTAAGGTTTTAGCCAGTTTTAAAGCAATTCATAATCCAATGCACTCATGTTTGAGTGTGTGTGTGTGTGTGGTGTGTGCACGCGCATGTGTGTGTGTATGTTTGAGAAGGGCACCTCTTGACTTTTTCTCTATTATTGGAGTTTTAGCCAATTCCTATCATTCTACCTTCTATGATGGACTGTAATGCTTAGCCATGAAACATTTTTAAGGAGTTTGCCTCTACTGTTCTCAGTTTCCTAAATTGCATCTTGTTCTACATTTGAAGCTAATGCCCCCACTCTTCTCCAGTGTTCAGCTCTCATCTTCTTTATAATATCCCTTTCCTCCCAGGGTCTCTGAGGAGATTCTGAAAATTATTCACACTAATGTATAAATGATTAGCCAACATTAGAAGTATCATATTTCTCAAGGGTATATGAAAGGTTAATTCAAAGGACTGGCCTTTTAATGTGATACCATAGGAAAAGGACAGGTTCTGAAATTCACTGAACTAGCTTCACATACTGGCTCCACTATTCATTAACTGTGTGATTCTGGGTAAATGACAGCCTCTCTGAGCCCAAGTTTCTTCATTAAAGGATGGAAATTACAGTGCCTCTGTGCACAGTTCTTTTAAGAAGACATTGAAAACAGGCCAGGCCAAGCATAGCGTTTGGCTCATAGAAGTGACTCAATTTTAGTTCCCTTTTCTAACAGTAGAAACTCAGATATCATTCAGCAGTTCTGGGTGGTGTTATTTGGGATGATAGGCTTGCTTAGCCTCCTTCAAATCATTTCAAGAAAGTTTCTTTACTCATTTACACATTGAACTAATATTAAACCCACTATCTCATCCTATTATCTGTCTAGACTCCTGCCCTTATTCTTTTTACATGTGTGAGAAAAAAAGCAGAATTATCCTTTAAACCGCTAACTTAAGTTTTCACTCTCAAGCATTCTCAAGTAAGTCAAACTGAGTTATTTCAACTGTTTTCAGCTTATTTTAAACTTTGACATGAAGTCTGATGAGAGTCGTGGGAGGAGAGGTGGATGAATTTTGAGCAGAATTCAGTCAACTTGCATATTCTTGTGAGTCACAGCCTCTGCTATTTACTCGCTTACATGGCCTCATCCGTCTCTCTCCATCATGCATCTTTATAACACATTGAAGACTCCTACCCTTTTCTATTTCAAATATTTTTGGGGAGGAAGTATCATAACCTTGACATTGTATTAGCAGCTCCTTCCAAATGAAAAAGCAAAGGTTAGTTGCTCTCCTTATTGGCCACTAGGGGAGATATTAGCCAGGTTGACCACCATGCGATCCCTCTTCTTTTCTCTTTCCAGTTTGTTCCTGGCAATAGCCTTTTGAACAATACTTGGAGTTGGCCTATTCTTGATTTATTACGAATTTGGATCAAAATCAAACTCTAACCTGAAGTCTAGGTGGGTGGCAAAAATTGCTTTCCCTCATCACCCTGGCCTGTTGCTCCAGTGCAGAAGGAAATGAGATCAGTCTGGCCAATCTGATCTGCACAGTGCTATTGTGGTTGTGAACCGGGATTTTTTTTTTTTTTTTTAGAAGACTTTGAATTGATGGCTTGATGATTTTTTTAAGTACTTTCCAGATCTTGCAGTAAGATAACAGCACTTAGAATCACCAATGATAATTTCTTTTTCTCTTTATTAAGTTTTGACAACCCGTTTGTACTTGCCAGCTTTCAGAGTTTTTCTCTGTGGTCTACAAATTTTTATAACAAGGTGGAAAACTCAGTTATCCCCAGCTAATCCCTGTTTCCAGTGCATAAATACCAAAGAGTTACAAGTTACGTCAGTTGTACTTTTTAAAATATTTTTCAAAGTATTTTCCCTCTCATCATTCTAATTTCAATAATTCAAGGGCCTTAATTTAGGCCTTTGCCACCTTTCACCTTAATTTTTTATAGTTGGCAATTAATCTTCCTCCCATCAAATTCTCAATTCAGTGCATCTGCTAAACTTTAGACAAACAACAAGAAAAAACCCCAAACAACAAAAAACCAAAGTTAAAACCCTGAAAACAAATGAACAAGAAGATAAAAGATAAAATGCGCAAACCAAAAAACAAAAAACAAAGAAGCCAGGACTCAGAATTAGTCATGTCATGACCATAAGTTTTCTAGAATCCACCTAATGGCTATAGCACAGGGTGCAAACTTACAACATGGTAGATAATATCTTCAATATTTAATTCTATGGTCTCATCTTCTATCATTGTTCCCAACACCATGCACTTGAGTCAGACCAATTCCATTCACAAATAAAGTGTAGTACTACAGAAATATTTTTTAACTTTCTAAAAAACAATTACTCAGAGCTATTCTGTTGATCTCTGTTGACCCTAACCCTAACCCTAACCCTAACCCTAACCCATACCCCTCCAACACCTGGGATATAATAAACAGCACAATAACTGATCAGAGAAGAACAAACCAAACTAAATAAATTGTGCTTCATTCAGCTTTTTAAGGTATGTTCAGGTAGAGGTCTCTCTTATTGACTGGTCTCTTATTTCTAGCTCCCATAACTCTATGGGATTATTGGATCCATCTTAATTTGACAAGACTGAGAGATGGTGAAGGAGTGAGATGGCCTAGGAAGAATGGGAAGGTATAAAATAAGTTTCAGTGACTCCATAATTTTTCTCTAGATTTACCTGAGGACTCAGGAGTCACCATTTAGATCTACAGAATGTGACATTTCATGAATACAAGAAAAATCTAGGCCAGTGAGTTAGAATAGAGATTGAAAATGACCTTATTTTTCTGTGCACCAATTTAAGAGGCTAGACTGAGATCTGTAACAGCTGCCTGAGCTAGTCCAGTTTTGCTGCCACCAAGATCAACTCACTAAGCGCAGATGTGTCCCCTGCCAGGCTGTTGAGGTCAGCTCAGGATACGGAGATGTTGTGTCATACTTTGCATTGAGAGTTCTAACTACTGGGCAATCATGGTTTCCACAAACACAGATGGAAACTAGCAAAACAGGTGCACTTCAAGGTTGGTATTAAAGCAGCTTAGTCCCTTCATTTAATGAGTCAGTGACCTCATTGTAAATTACTTCAATAATCCACAAATTTCACATGGTTCTACTTTGAATATGATAAAGCAGAGGTTGCTATGAAGATGATAAACACAAAATCCCTTTAGGGCTGGAGGAAGAGAAGTCTGGAGATTGCCCAGGATCTACTGCTAGGCCCTGCCTTCATTGAACTTCTGGAACCATCCCTCAGAGGCCCAGTGAGGGGAGATTCTGTGCTTCTCTTCTCCACTTCAGAGTAAACAGACCGCTTGGCAGCAGGAGTGTGGGAAGGGGGAGCTCACAGTGGGGCAGTGAACCCAAAGGGGTGGTGGTGGACTTTTTGGAGTTTAATCCTTGTTCTGTTTTCCTTGGACACAACACACAACTGCTTTTTATTCTGTGTGATACCACTGGGTGCACAGGAAAGCCTTTATCCATGCCCTTGGCCCTTCCTGACTGCCTCATGAACTCTCTTCTGAAGTCTTCCCTCATGGGTCTAGTCCCACCCTTTGGTCTACTGCAGTTGGTACTTCCCTGGGTCCTCTCCAAACATCTCAGGCGCAAGATGGCTCATAACCCAAGGGCTTCCCCAAGCTTCGGAGACAGCTTGATATCTCAGTGAGAGAAAGAAAAGAACAGGCAAAAGCAAACAAAGACACACAGGCTGCCATTCAAGGCAACAGCTTCCTGGTGAGGACCTGATCCCTCGTGATGCTCCCTTGGCACAGATGAGCTATTAGACTGACTGGGATTTTATCCAGAGCTCGCTCCAGGTGAAAAGCAAGCCCTGCTTCAGGCTGAGGTGGTGCCATTAAGTCATTTTCCTATTGCTGTTCAGACCAGCTTTGAACTATAAATAAACCAAGTGCCCAGGAGTCACCGCAATGCTTACTATAAGGTTATTTGCATCCCTGTCTCTATCTGAATTCCCTCCATGCCAACTCTCCCTTTTAGAAACCCCACAGGTTGGCAGGTCCACCTCTCCTGCTGCCAATGTCAGTGCATTAGCACTTAGCTTAAGTGAAGCACAGGCTGGGCGGCTTGTGCTTCCTCCTCCCCTCTTTCCTAATGGAAACACTTTAGATAGAGAATGACACCACTAATATATTGAATATACTTATTGTATTGATCATATTTCAGGCAGCTAGTCTTTGCCTTGAAAATAGCGTTATCAGTTAAGATTTTGTAGAGTGACGGTTCCAGGCCTGTAACTGCAACGGGGACAAAGAAGATGAGGATAAAACGACAACAATGGAGTAGTGACCTAACAGCTTAGTGTTTACTGAGTGCCTACAGCAGTTCATAAGGTACTGGGTCAGGTGCCTTTTGTATCATGTATGATGTATTATTTCTAAGCACCACAGCAACTGTAGAGTTTTTCTAATCGTCAGAGAAGGAAAGAGAAGATTGAGGCAGTTCAATGATTTGTCCAAATGCCCATGACAAGTAGGACCATCTGTCTGACTTCAATGTCAAGTGCCCTTTCTGCTCTTCCCAAGTTGCCTCTACGTTTAATTTCTGACCAAGAAAGCCAGAAAGGTTTGATTTTGAAGTTCTGTCAAAACATTTAAAGCAGTCTCACTTCTCTTAAATTTCATGAGAAAGCCAAAGAGCCAATAAATTTCAAAATGTGAAGCATCAGATTGGAAGCTGAGGCCACCTTCTAATAGATTAAGGTGGGTTTTTGTTCACCATCATTACAGGCTAAAATAGAATATTTAATATTCTCTCAGCTACATTGTCAAGGATATTTAATTTCTACTCACTTCTTTCTTTTTGTAAGCTCTAGAGGTGTCACTGGCAATATGAAGAAAGCAACACTCCAAAGGTTCTCATGAGTTTAGAACTCTATTTCTTTCTCCTCCACATTTCTTTTTCACCATGCAAAGAACTAAGTTTCCTTGACTTCAAGAATTTGGAAATCAGGTTTTTTTTTTTTTTGTGGTGGAAATAAAAGAAAACATATATATAAATATATATATGATTTGTGTGACCTTGAAAAAATTATCATCCACTTTTAACCATAGGCAGAATGAACCTAAACGTAACAAGAACAAATTATTAACTCAGTTATCTATTCAAGATTTTCTGATCGATACACTATCCATTGGATTATTTTGCATTGTTAGTTTAGTTCATTAGCAGGTTAGATTTGCTGATCTCCAAGACTTGATAAGATGCCCAGTTTCTGGGCAGGGACCTTCTACAATATAATATCTAAAGAAGAAAATTGGCAGGGAAAGGAGATTTTTCTAAACCTTGCCTTATAAAAATAAGAATGTTGACCATGAGATCAGTCATTTGATTTTGTGATTGAAAATATCAATGTTTAATATCTAAAACTTTGGTATGGAAAAGGAATACCTAAAGTGTTATTGAATATTCTTATTAATTAAATGTTTCATTTGTACCAGGCATTCTTTTAAGTGCCTGATGCATATTTCTTTCTGTTGGATCCTAACAACTATGCTATAAATGCTTTTATCATTATTCCTATTTCCCTTGCATATTCAGTCCCATGTTACTTAACAAAAGAGATACATTCTGAGACGTGCACGTTAGGAGATTTCACCATGGTGTGAACATCATGGGTGTACTTACACAAACCTGTATGGTCTATGTCAATCATGAGATGAGGCCTTTTGAAATAAGAGCTGTGGTAAGCACAAGATGCATGAGGTACTGCTGGTGTAACACAGCATAGGTGTACTGTTTTACAGAAAACTACTTTTGTATAAGTTGAAAGAATGCAATCTAAAATAAGTACAAAAGTATTATAGTATAGTAAATAAGCCAATGACATAGACATTTATTATCACGATCAAGTATTATACACTGTACATAATTGTATGCACTCCATTTTTAATATAACTGGAAGTGCCAGTTATAATAAAGTGGGTTCATTTACACCAGAATCACCACAAACATGAGTTGTGTGCTATGGCCACAGGATGGTGCTTAGTGACAGTGTCACTAGGTGACAGGAAGTTTTGTGTCCATTATAATCTTCATGAGACCATCATTGCTTATGGTCCATTATTGACCAAAATGTCATCACATGGCTTATGACTATGTATAAATGAAACAGACTCACAGAAAAGTTAAGTCACTTATCCAAAGTTTCAGTAATTCAGGTTTGGGAAAGGTTCAGTTAGGATATGAGTCTAGGTTTCTGGACTTTTAATACTCTTCCTCACTTCAAATATCCATAGAGCACAGATTGCAAGTCCAGGTCATCTACACAAGAGGTTGCAGGTTGAGCAAGGTGTAGGGATTGAGACAACTCCAGTCTCCCTCCCTCTGTGTGGTACCAACAAGAGTACTCCAATCTGGGGTACCCTCGGTCCACATGTCTAGGCCCTGAGTTCCACAAACCACTGTCAACTCCTTTCCACATGTAGTCATTTGCCCATTCGGGGGCAATAGGGGCAGAGCCATTCTGATGCCATTAAGAACCCAGGATGATGAAACTATCCCCTACATCCAAAATTTTCCAGAATCTTCTTCTTTCAATAGATTTCAATGAGATTAAAGATCATTGACTTCATGAAGCCTGATTGAGAGGAAATTGAACTTGAACTTATGGACACTGGCAATAAATCTCTCTCCTAACTACATCTCAAGAGCACTGATAATTGGATCTCTCCTCGGAAGAACTGGCCATTCCTAGTACCCCTCCCCCTTTATATAATCACACTAGAACACCAACACATTGCAAAGACAAGGGATACACTTTAAATCTGAGGTTACCTGATCCTATCACATCCTATCCTATCTATTTTTCCTGCTATTGATAACCTTTCCTCCTCCAAGTCACCTGCTCCTTGCTTCATGCCACTATAAGCAATAGTTTGCAGAAATGAACTTGGTTCTAATTTTTTTCTCTCACAAGTCAAAAAGAAACCTTCTGAGGGCCTTCTGCATATTTTAGCTTTCGACAATTATCCTGTTAATATCCTTTTGTGAAGCTTTCGTGTGCTATTTCTTTTGAACAGCTATCAGAGCCGAACCAATCTCACAGAGAGAGGAAGACTTACCCATGATGCATTCACAGCAAAGAGTATTGCACTGAGAACCTGCAAAAAAAGTACAAGATGGCTTAATCAAGTCTGTAGTGCTTTCATAGCTGTGGATAAAAGGAGCTGGATAAGCACAAACTATCATTTATAATTTAGCAGTATTATTTTATTATGATCACCTTTGCTCTCCTAGGTTTACCTTGCATCCTCCATGGCATTTTACACAAAAATGATGCTTTCCTCCAATTCTTCTGTTTTTTACCAGGTCATGCTATGTCTTGTCACATCAAGTCATGTTTGATGTGACTTGACATAGGTGCTCTGTAACTCAACCCAATCAATAGAATCATCAAGAATAGCCCTGGTGGATCTTTGATGCAGAGCTGGGGTCTAGGACTACAGACTGCTTTTTGACAAGTGTCACAGCTCTTTTGGTCACTGACTAATGACAGGGGTAGAGCTATTCTCATAGAATGTGAGAATGTTCTATTTGTTGTTTCTATTTTCCCTGCTATTGATAACCTAGTTAGTGAAGCTGTGTAGGAAATATCTTTTAATTGTAAATATTTTAACTGGCTATATTTTGTATATTTAGGATTGACTACATAATTTGTTGGGCTTAATGCAAGATGAAAGGCACAGCCCCTTGTTCAACATTATTAAGAATTTTAATTTCAAGTTTACAACACTGAATACTTACACAAGCATAGAGTCCTTCTAAGAATGGAACCCTGTGTGACTCACCGTCCTTATGCCCATGAAGTTGGCCCTGTATACATGCCTCATGCAAGGAGGAGGCCCTTGGTCATGGAATCACATGTAGTGGTATTCCTGTCTTTAGAAAGTGTACCCTGCATGATGGTGCACATTTCTGATGATGGCCTATCGTGCCAGACACAAGAGGGAGAAGAGGAATGTCATTATCACTGCATTCAGGGATATTTCAATCGGTGCTGATTGCTACTTCTCCTTAAAGCACAGCAATTTGCTGCGCAGATTCTGTAGTGTTGAGAACTGCACCCTCTGCTATTTCCTACCTCTGTCTACCTCCCTCTCCTCCTTTCTTTCCCTTTCTTCTATTTTGGATTGATTCATAATGCTTTGGGCAAAAAATTTATTTCCTTTATGTTTTTACATTTTATTCTAAAATGAATTCCCTTGCTTCATTTTGTTTTATTGGTCCTCTGTAAAATGATAGCTGCATATTACCCAATTAATTGCTTCAACTTATGAACTCAAGAATTGACCCTTTTTCTTTGAGCTTTAGGTTGTGTATGTGTTGTGTTTGTCTATACAGCTTCATCCAAACACATTGTACAAACTGAAGATGAACTAGAACAAATTTGTTTGGCATATAAATACACACATTTGAAATTTGTTAAAATGTCTACAAGAGCATAAAACAGGGAACAAAAAGAGAGAGATAGAAAAAATGGAAACAAAGGAGACCTTTTAAACCAAATATTTTCCCTCTTCAAACAGGTTGGCATAATGGGCTCAAATCTCTTGTTTCAATGCAAGTTAAGTAAAAGTGTTTTTAAATCCTGGAAGATTTAGTCCATGAATGAGGTCCTGGGTCCTCTCAGAATCGCGAACATTTTAGCACCAGCTGGCACCAGAGGCCCTGTGCTGAGGTGCCTTTGATGCAGCAACCCTGCCTTTGGAGATCTAAAAAAGAAATTACCCAATTAAGATGTAATGGCCCTCCAGCCTTCCCAGGCTGTGAATGAGAGGAGGCATATTTACAATCACAGCATGCCATAAAATTTTATCCAGTTATATCAAATCAGCAGGGCTAAATTAGCTCTGTCCTGATGAGGAGAGACACATGTGCATATGCAGGCGAGGGTGGCAGCACTTAGGGCCAGACACAATGGACTGTCAGGGAGATTTAGGGAGATGTTCTTTAAACATAAGGTTGGGGTGAAGTACTGGGGTGGAATCGTTATGTAGACATCCTATCCAAAACGTATCATCTGTGCCCCCAAAGATTACATTGATCAAAGCAAGATAGTTCTAAAAAAATGCATCATATAAATAGCATATGAATTTTAAAACATGATCTAGTAAAATGAACACATATTAATTTTTAAAGGATCATTATGTTTTGAGTGATTCTAAAGTACTTGGTTTTAATCACCTGATTCCTTCATGCTTTCCCTGAGAAATTCATTTTTTTTTTCCTAAACATGAGCATTCTTTTTGTTTTTGAATCCAGAAAGACTTGGGTTGCCCATCTAAGCAGGGCCTTCCATTCCACCAAAGGCCAAGCATGATGTGGGCAGGTGGTCTAATGATTCCTCAGACCCTTTTTCTCATTCTTCTCTCTTTCTCTTCTGCCTTAACAATATTGGAGAACTCACAAGTAGACACAATTGGCTGTAAAAGAGATCTTCACTGTTGTTTTTGCAGAGAACAGGAGCCCATTTTGGTGTGTATACAGTGCACTCATTAATCCCACACACCACACCATATATCATCTCCTTGCATTTACCGTTCAGAAGATAGAGAGGGGGCCCCACTCTGCCAAGGTGGACAGAAGCAATGGCACCTGAACAGTGAAGGGAGGAGAAAAGTTTTCCCAGAGGATTATGCTCCATGGAAGCACACTGAGAGTGTGTGAGTGTTGGGGCAGAGGAAGAAGAGAAGGGCACACAAAGTACACACGTGTCTGCACAAACACAACTTAGAAGGGGTCTCAATGTTCCTTCCTGTAAGACTCTGTGTTTTGCCAGTCTGCATTTTAAAATTAAGATTTTTCTTAACCTCCATCGTCCAATCAGTAGCCATCTTAACCACATGTGGCTATCGAGTGCCACATGTGGTTAGTCCAAATGGCAATGCAAAGTCAGTGTAAAATGTGCACCAGATGTCAAAGACTTAGTTTGAAGAAGAGACTGTAAAATGCTGGCATTGGTTACATGTTGACATTTTAACATTTCAGATATATTGGGTTAAATAAAATATATTTTTAAAATTAATTCCATCTGCTTTTAAACATGTTTTAATGAAGCTCTATGAAAGAATTGAACAATATGTGCAGCTCACATTGTTTTCTGTTGGAAGCTACTTCTCTATTTTGGTCCCTGGTGTGTGAAATGGGAGGAGGGAGAGAGCTTCAGGGAGGACTGAGAGTTCTCATCCACATATGTATAATTCTTTGATCTTAGCCTCCTAATCACCCCAAACTTCTCACTTGATTACCCCCAGCCCTGGAAGATATGACACATTCCAGAAAGGACTATTTACGGTTGTCAGTTTCTCCATGTCCTGTAATCCTGCAAAGGAAATATATTTACAAGGCACTTACGCCTGGCAGCTCTCTTATCTTTCTTAAAATATGGGTGAGGGACTGGTTCTGTGATTGAGTACAAAATGAGAGCCGCTCTTTCACGCCATCTTCCAAGCAGGTGGTATTATATGCCACGCTATTTATGCAGTGAGACCAGAGCACAAACAGGAAAAGAGGACAAGAATGAGGAAAAAAAATCTCTTTACTAAAATCCCTGACTTCTCCAGAAGCATTTAGAGCAGAAAAGGACATTTGGTATCAGTGGCTATTTATTATTTATTATAATAATTAAAGCTATTGTTAAAAGATAAAGAGTGATCTCATTAACAGCATCTTCCTGTATTTGTGTAGCCATTTATAATTTAGAAAAAAGTGTAGAAAAGTATATTTGCAGCTATCATCTAGGTGTTTCCGATGACTCCATGACATGGATGGTTTTATTCTCATTTGCAAATGAGGAAACAGAAGCTGTTACTACAAGTTACTACAGAATATAAAAAGTTAGTGATAAGCAGTTTTGAAATTATGATTCTCATAGGATTTTCTTCTGTGCTTCTTTCATAATTATGGCTTGATTGGTCTCATTTAAAGGTACTTCAAGGTGCTCTTCTTCTCACATTCAGTAAGAATCATAAGATAAAAAACAATAAGATTTTGGGAGGGGTCACAGCCCCTCATTGTAGCTATGTCACTTGAAATCTGTTTCACACATGATGGTGGATGTGATTTGGGTCAGATCTCTGGGATGTGCTATTTGTGAACAGATTGTCACCCAGAACAGTGGTCCTCAAATATTGCCAAGTATCTGAACCAGCAGGAAGGCTTGTTAAAACAGATCCTGCCTCCACAGTTTCTGATTTGATAGGTCTGTGGTGGCCTGAGAATGTGCATTCCTAAGTTGATGTCAATGCTACTGGTCCAGGGGCCATACTGAGAAAACTGCTTTAGGGTGTTAATTACATGGCAGAAATTCACAGGGACAGAGGACACAGAAGGGCAGGGACAGTAAGAGGTCAATAGAAATGGATGCTTAGAAGCTGAGCTGGGTTTTTATCCAAGAATCTTATGGAACAAGAATAACTTCCATTAGTGAATTTCTGGGATATAGATAATTTTAAAAATTAGGGAAAAGGAAGTGGAAAGTAGAGGAAAGGAGAAATGATGGGGGAGGGAGGGAATGAGAGAGAGAGAGAGAGAGAGAGAGAGAGAGAGAGAGAAAGTAGAGGCAGGAGAGACAAAGAGATTGATTTAAACAAAGAACCTCTGATAGCCAACTTCCCAGAGAAGAATAAAAGAGCAAATCGATATCACAGCTTCCTGTTGTACACATATTAAGAATAATCAAACAATAAAAAGGTCATTAGTTAGCTATTTCAATGTTTGCAATGTTTCCCCTATGAAGGGCAATGATCATTAATCATCATGGTTGAAGTCATTTAAAAACGTCTAAATACACAATTATCCAAAGTGGCAGTGCAGACAGAAGTACTTGCCTCACCAAACTGTGACCAAGAAGTAGGACTTCAAATCAGTCTTCTGTACAAAATTCTGAAAGGGAATTAATGTTCAGGGGAAACAATTAACCAGACATATTTTCCCTATGACACAAACGCTAATTAAATAAAACTGATCACCTGACCGTTTCTGCCTCCATTCTCTGGGTGGGGCAGGGGAGAATCCCATTCTTTTTGAAATGTCCTCTTCTCCGTTTTTTACCCTCACACTCTCTCCCTTGTTTTCTCTTTGTGATAGAGTTTTTTTAAATGCCAAGGAATGACAAGTATTATGTAGCAATGGTCAAAAATTAAATTACTCCAAGTACATTAACAAAGACCCTTGCTTTAAGAAAATCACTCTTCGATTTCAAATATGGAAGAATTGAAAATTTTCAACCAAATGGTTATTGAGGCATTAAGTTGTTCATAGTGACACAGTGAAATAGTTTTATAATTATACAGCAGCATGTCTGTATGTATGGAGAGTAATTTTTCCATTTAAGAGAGATCAAGAAGCTAGTTTTCAAAGGAAAACTAAGAGTTGATATGTGATTCCATGCTTTGTGATTTATGCTTTGTGATTCCATGGCTATGGGCAAGGAAGTGAAGTGACATCTGGTTCCATTGTCATGAGTACCTGCACGCGTGGTGCCCACACTTCCACGGTCTCAGCACAATTTTGGACCCAGCCTCCTTTTTGCCCTGCTCAGTTAAAAGTTGGAAGGAGTGCAGCTGTAGAAAGCTAGGGCCAGCATATTTTTTTATGAGTAAAATTTATAGAGTAATGTATCTACTTTTAGCATGACTATTGTTAAACCTGGAGATCAAGCAAAGTGACACTGAGTATATTGCTTTATCAATTGGATTCGTTCGAGTGAAAAATGCTGATCAGGCCATGTCTATCCCTTGGGCACAGAAACCCTACTTCAACTCTGAATGGTCGATACATAAAAGTCAAATTCATTATAATTTGTAGCTTTTTTTTTTTTTCTTTGAAGAAGCTCGCAGTTCTCAGTACATCAATATCAACTCTTAAATCCACATCGGATGGAGAGGGTACAGCACAGTAATTCAATCTCTTTACACTTAATATGGTCAGGAAGGGAGAATGAAAACAGCCTCTTGTAAAATGATGGAAAAAACAGGATGCAATCACTCTGATGGAGCAGTGCAAAGGAGTCGTTTTACACCATCCGTTACCAGGGCAACAAAATACAGTGAGCCCTATACATCTAACAGGTGACATTTTAGCTAAGAAATTGCTTCTTTGGTATTTTTTCTGTCTATGAAAAACAATGTTACCAGCGTTTTCACTTGTCATGTACTATAGGGCAACATATTCCTGCTGACAGACCCATAATGGAAAAATAGAGCATTTAAACAGTATTACAGACTAACTTTTTGGATACATGCTAATATGCTCTCTAAGTTTCAGACACTTTCAAGGGACTGGAAATCTCTGCATTCATCTATGCATGTAACTTGTTTTTTAGATAAAGAGAAAGTATTTAACTGTTTTCAAAACATGGCATAAAATTCTAGATATACTTTTAAGAAAAGTAATTAATATAATAGTTTCATGTCATGAGTTCCACTAGCTTGGCAAACTCAACATTATCTTATCCCAGTAGGTCTTTCTTAAAAACTTAAAAATATTTCAGAAAATGATATTTTCATAGCAGAATAGTCATTTCTTTCTAGTTTTCCCTCAAACTGATCTGCTTTTCAAAAAGTATTAAATGAGTAAATTAAAAATTTCAGGAAACCATTAAACGATTTTACAGAATGCAGCATCACTGTTTTCTTCAGTTCTGAAGTGGGTAATCATTTTTACCTCCATCCTCGACCAAAAAAATGTATGTGATGTGGTTGTTAGAAAACATCGTGTTTGCTTGTTTCTTATATTTTGTTTTATTGCCCACCTAAAGATTTTGGTATTAGTCCAAAACTACTGTGGTTCTTCTAGGCTCAGATTCCAAAGGGAAGTATTAGAATTTGTGAATGGACCATTATTTTCCTCCTCATGATGTCCCATTGGAGCCAATGATATTCAAGAATAGAATTTGAGAGCTGAGATGGAGTTTAGAGAATGATTAACTTGAACTTTTCTCTTTACAGATCAATAAGCCAATGTCCTGGGGAGCCACAGAGTTGTAAAGTGAGACTAGAACCCAGGCCCCTAACATTGAGGCTAGTGCTCTTTTAATTGCTGTAATTAATTACAATGAATGCAATACATTTTTTCATTCAAATATTTCTTGAGCACCAGGTACATGCCTAACTTTTGGGGATATAAAATTGAATAAAGCTTAATCACAGCCTGCCAGGCATTTACAGGTGAAGGTGACAGAGAGTTATAAATACAATGAAACTGAGTGCTCTCATGAAGATATAACATAAGCACTTTGGAAGACAAAGGCAAGAAAGCTCATGCTTCATACAAACTATGTATTTTCTGGGGTTGTACCTCAGTGGTAGAATGGATGCTTAGCATGCATGAGGTTCTCAATTCAAATCCTAACACCACCCGCTAAAACAGATATATGTTCATCATGTGAGAATTTATCAGCTATCATAACTAACCTTCTCTATTATTGGGCTCCAATGAAACTGACGCATAAGCCAGCATATTTGTGTTGTTTCTTTCTTCTATTTTGTCTCATTGCCCAATTGAAGATTTTGTTATTGGTCCAAAGCTACTTGGGTTCTTTTAGGCTTAGATTCTGAAGGGAAGCAAAGGCCAGAAATAGCTTTTTTTTTTGTCTTTAATTTCTTTATTGTGGTAAAAACACATAAAATTTACTATCCAAACAACCTTTTAAATGTACAACTCAATAGTGCACTGTGGGGAAACAGATCTCCAGAACTTTTTCATCTTGTAAACATGAAACTCTGTATCCATTAGACAATAGCTCCTCTCCCCTCCCCTTTCCTCCTGGAAAGCCATTCTGCTTTCTGCTTCTATGGATTTGACTAGTTCAGATACTTCATATAATTGGAGTCATATGGTATACATCTTTTTGTGACTGGTTTATTTTATTTAGCGCAATATCTTCAAGGTTCACCCATGTTGTAGCATATGACAGAATTTCCCTCCTTTTTTAAGTCTGAATAACATTCCATTGTATGGCAAAGAGAAGCTCAGAAATGACGAAGGAAAAGAAGAAATGAAAAACATTATCATTGTGCATGCAGGTAGGTATGTGAGATAAACAGCCCAAAATGAATTAAAAATAGTTCTCTCACTTAAAATTTGGGAAAAATCAAATAATCTGGATTTCATCAGGTGTGGTGGCACACGCCTGTAATTCCAGTGGTTTAGGAGATTGAGGCAGGAGGATCACAGGTTCAAAGCCAGCCTCAGCAACTTAGGCCCTAAGCAATTCAGTGAGACTGGGTCTCAAAATAAAAAAATAAACAAATAAATGGCTGGGAATGTGGTTCAATGGGTAAGAGCCACTGGGTTCGATCACTGTTACCAAAACCAAAACAAACAAATAAATAAAACCTGAATTTTATCATCACTTACGATCCCATCAAATAAAGGTAAATACTGAAAAATGAAAGTAGAAATATCCAGAAAATTAACATTAGCAAGTTGGAAGAAAAAGATGTTTTCTTATTTTATGACTTATGGTGAATACTAAAGAATCAAAAAGGACAAAAACATATTAAAATGCCTAAGACAATGTGAAAAGCAAGGAAATTCTGGCCCAATTGGGAAAAGAAGCAGAGAAAACAGTGAAATATTTCAGATAAAACATAAAATCCATTTGATTGTTGTGGGCATTGCTGAAAAACTTCTAATCTTAGTTGCTAAACATGATGTGACCAGGAGACTACTGGTTATGACACGGAAGATTAGAAATAGGACTATATGTGAAGCTGGATTATGAAGTTAGAATTATACAGAGTAGGGGCAAAGAGAGTGAGAGGGAAGGAGGGAGGGAGAGAGGGAGAAAGATTGATAATGCTAGGCAAAACCCAAGGAATTACAAATGAGAGCAAAAACAATTAGGCTCAATTAGACAAAGATGTATATTTCTTTAAAAATAATTAGAAATAATTAAGCACAGAGGTAGGAAGAAATGACACTATTGGGGGCTATTTCCCGTGCTGTTGCTGTTGTTGGTAATGTCCATGCCTGCTTCGTGGGTCGTGGTCAGTGGCTCACCTCACCATGCCATTGGACCAGAAAGCTTCCTGTGTTCATGGCACCCACAGGATTAATGACTTCTGCTACTTATGTTCCAAGGCCTTGAGTCAGTTTCTCTCCTGTCTAGAATGACACATTGTTAAAAAGAAGACTGATAGATTTGATGAGCACCTAGATCAGCTGCAAAAGAATGTTTAAAGAATTTAACCATTTCTAAACTTTAAATGTAAAAAACTTAAAAGACACACATAATACAGTATGGCAAACAAATGCAAAGTAATATTTCCCTCAGGATTGTAAACAAAGCATGTCTGAGAAACAAGAATTTGTGTTTCCTGAATTTTAAACCATATCATTTACCTTTTATTTTTAATACTTGATTTAGACAGTTTGAATAGTTTTGAATTTTGAGTTCAAAACTTGAATAATTTCATTAAGATGAACAAATACAAAGTAAACTAAAACAACAAAAAGATTTTAATGAGCAATTGTTCCCTAAACAAAACTTGTAATAGATGCAAGTGCTATATGTAACAGGTATATTTAAAACTTTTTTGAATTAAAAACATCAGAAGCAATTTTTCTTATTTGTGTACATGTTTAGTGTATGGTTTTATTACCCAGCTTTATTTTTCATATTAAAATATAAGACCTTTATCATTATGATTTCTTTGTAAATATTACTTGTCATGTCTACAATACTCCATTTACTGAGTAGATAATACATTCTAAAATCTAAAGTCTATTATTGAGTATCTGGGTTTACTTTTTAAATTTCTCCTATCAAAAATAGTACTGAGAATTGAAACAAAACAAATTTTATACATTTCTAAGTATGTTAAAATGAAACCTACAATATGTATAACTCTACTGCACTAATAAAAAATGAGAAACAAAAAATAATAATGTTCTGGCTGTACGTGAGGTTAATGAGTTTACTTTGATTTTTTGACAGCAAACAGAAGTTACTGATTGAATAGAGTTAAATCTATCAATACTCCCTGTCGGATGTCCTCCTTTGGTTAAAATTTAGAAAGTTCTCTACCTTTCCAAAATTATAACAACCACTTACTTTCTTTTCATTTTAGTTTTCTCTTAATGCTTGAAGACTTTTTTCTTCTCTTCTATCCAATCTGTCCATAACTTTTCATGTATCCTATGATACATTTAGATAATGCTTTTTTATCTAAATACATAACTAATTTCAATAATTTATTAAATAATTATTTTTCCTATTCATTTAATCTATTACCTAAATTATTATATCACCTAGGATATCCTAGGTGATCTACATATTTAATATACTTAGGATATATTAGATACTAGCACATGCTAGGGCATTTTTCTGAACTAAAGAGGTACCCTTTGGATAGCTAAAATTTATTAAAAATGGTAATAGGAATAAATTCTGAGTAAGATAACACGGCTTCATGTGTTGAGAACTCTATTTAATGGGACTAATAATGACCACTCATTTGTGTTTCAAAATATTTTTTGGTATTTTCTTGAGTGGACATTAATTTCATGAACTTCAATTACTAGTTATAAACTCTGGTGGTAAGCAGCCCCTGCCCTCTTAGGTTCATTTTTAAATTTAAACTTAAATTTTTTGAGATGTAATTTATTCCCAATCTTCTCAGGGTTCTCTCACAAGTAATTATGGAGTATTAGTCATATATTCCAAATATAAATGATGTTATAGAAAATGTAATCTACAAAACCAGCATAGCAAGATCTGTGATGGGATGTAGCTTAATATGACCACTGCTAATTTGCATATGATATTATCAATATAGTGAGGAGACTGGGGTACAATTCAATTTATATTTCTTCAGTATTTAGGTTTCTAAAAGGAAAAGCATGAGAGAAAGTTGCAGTCAGAAAAAAATGACTCAAAGATATGGAAGAAACTCATAAAATACAGTTTGATTCCTGGAAACTTGGTAAAGGTTTGATATGTGATTTTCCAACATTCATTTTTGTCAGGGAGGGAAGCAATGCTCATGGAGGAAAGAAATTAAAGCAAAAACTTGCAACCTATATAGTCTGTATATTAGAAATACATGAAGTTGGTCTTCTATATCTAAAATTTCCACATCTGTGAGATCAACCATCCAAGGATCAAAAGTATTCAAAAAAAGTGAAAAAAAATGTAGAAAAGTTCAAAAGGCAAATCTCGCACTTGTTAGATGCCAAGCACTCTGCTGAATCCATGTGAATCCAGTGATGTACAGGCACACCACCTTACTTCACAGACCCTCAGTCTCTCTCTAGCATCCATTGTTTGATCATTGCTCACCCTCTATCTTGCTCATGTACGAGGTAGTTAGGCTTTGGTGGTTGTGTCTGTACTGAACATATGTAGACTCTTTTCTTGGTCGTTATTCTCTAAACAGTACAGTATAACAGCTTTTTATACAGCATTTATATTGTAGTAGGTATTATAAGTAATTTAAAGATGACTTTTTTATTTTTATACAATGGTTTATTATATAAATGTTAAAAATACATATAGTGGATAGTACAATATACCTGTCATCCAGATTCAATTTATACTAATTGTGTGCCATTTTTACTTCTACTTTTCTACCCAGCCAAGCCAAACTTTACTTTCCAGTGAGTTTAGAATTACACATAATGAATGTAACAAATTTAACTGGGCAGTATTAACAAATATACTCATAATACCTCCTACTCTTAATTTGTTTAATTGTAGATGGAAACAAGCCTTTATTTTATTTTATCTTTTTAATTTATTCTACTTAGGTATACATCACAGCAGAACACATTTTGATTCACTGTACACAAATGAAGCACATTTCTCTGTTGTACATGATGTAGAGTCACACCATATGTGCAGTCATACATGAACCTAGGACAATGAGACTATCTTTCCTACCCTCAAGTCCTCTCCCCTCTTCTCCCTCCCCTTTAACCAAAGTTCCTCCATTCTTCCCACGCCCCCACCCTCATTACAGATCAGCATCCACTTATCAGAAAGAGCATTCAGCCTTTGTTTTTTGGGGATTGGCTTACTTTGCTTAACATGATATTCTCCAACTCCATCCATCTACCTGCAAATGCCATAATTCTATTCTTAAAGATAATTTAAAATACTATGAAAGAATGTAAGTTAATATGAAAGAATGTAAGTTGTATGCAAAAACTATGCCACTTAAAGAAAAGATTTGAGAATTTGTAGGTATGGATATCCACATGGAGTCCAGGGAGCAACTCCCTTAGATACCAGGGGATGACCATACAAGTAAAAGGGTGTCATTAATAATATATTTTCATGTAGACATTTTAATTCTAGTAAGGTGTATTAAGGAACTTTACTTTTGAATTTTATAACACTATATAGTTAGTCATGTTAATGATTATAACAATAAATGATGACTATTTAAAATTTGTCTGACTTTTCTTTGCTTTCCTATACTTTCTTTTCTGTATATTTTCAACTACTCATAAAAAAAAAAGTCCCTACAAGTTAGGTTATAAATATAAATTATCATTTTAATCACAACCTTATACTAATGGCCCTGACACAATTGTGATCATCTATCAGGGGGAACATACAGACTTTTTTTTCCTTTTTCTCTTCTAACTATCCTCAGTTATGCTAATGGAGTGATCTTATGATTCTCAGACCAGTCATTCTGCCATTTATTCTATAGAATAAAATCCAAATCTCTTGACTTTGTGTATGAAGTAGCTAATCCCTACTCTTCACCTTCATCTCCAGGTCCTAGAAACCTCATGTTCCATGAGCAAGTCTTTCAAGCCCTGGGATGCTATTCTGCAAACCTGTGCTCATGGAGAATTGCCGATGGGTTAAAGATTTTTTAAAAAGTCATCTAATAGTGCGTTAGAATTGGACAGAAGCAAAGAAAAACCAGCCTTGCCAAATAAGCTGAACCCAAAGTGCAAGGACAGAGAAAAAAAAGGCAAGTCAGCTTAACCCCAACTGGCATTTACAAGATGAACAATATGGTTTTCAGCGCACTTGGAAGGAAACCAACCTGCTTAAGATAATTAAGTGCTACCAACAAGGAAGGACTCTGTATGCCAAGTAAGGTTCTTTGGGACATCAAAATCCCTCCTTATCTTAAAATGCACTAAAATACTATGAAGTTAAAGAAGGGTAGTTCTAATAGTATTTGTGTTACCCTAGTTCCATCTGAGAAAAAACTTTGAAACTTCAATTGTAAAATGAGCAACTGAAATCGGGTACATGCTTGTTTGCTTTTTAATTTTAGAATGTAAATCTAAGAATCATCTTGAGTACTAAGGATTTTTTTATTCTCCTTCTGATTCTTGTTGAACTTTCACCAGCAATAAATCATGTCGCTACCCATTCATGTTGTCTTGCCTCTCTTCTGTAAAAACGACCTATGGACCAGGAAGGAGAACCTTGGCTCTTCTGGTATGAGGAGTAAGAATGATCCTCCTGGCACACCTTTACCAGTGCAAAGGTGTGTCCACCCAGCAGGACAAGTGTAGCACAGTCACCTGCTACTACCTCCTCCTTTAGGGTCTACTTGAAGACCATTTCCTCTCTGCAACTTTCAAATTTGTCCTTGATTTCTCCAGATAGATTTAATTGCCTTTACATTTGTCTGTAGCATTTCATCCAAACCCACAACATAATATTTAACATTGCATATTTTTAAAATATATTTGAATTCATTAAAGTTGGGGTATAGAGCTTCATATTTTGTAGTTCCAATGCCTTAAATAGACTCTTCATTAGAAAATGTTATTTTAAATTAAATTGTCAAATTAAGCTGTGAAGTCATAAATTTGTAAGTCACGTTTAATCTGCTTTATTCAAGTTTACAGCAATGATTTTGTGATGTGCCCCTCTGCACTATATCCAGTAAGCAAAGATCTTTCTCTGAACTTTCATCTAATTTATTCTTAGTGTCTTATAGTTTAGAGCTTAATTATTTCTCACATATTCATTCTCACTTCCTTGGTAGATAATTGGATTCTTAGGATAGGAATAATGTGTTAGTCTAAAAAATGTCTAGCACAGTACTGACATCTGAGAAGTAGTCAAAAAAGTCTTGTTGATTGGTATATTTAGGTCAATATCCTAGTTTTCACTCAATATATTAATATCCAATACATTAATTTTAATAGTAATGGTAACAACAAAAGACCTAGGTATCAAAGTCAGATGTAATGGAATTCTGAAGTGCTTTGTTTCCTGACATCATGATTAAGAGCAATACTCTGAAATCAGGTTGACATTAATGTGAACCACATCTTTGTCCCTTGCTACCAATATAACCTTGAATTTAATTTCTTTAAAACTCATTTTTTAAATTCAGGTATAAAACGAAGATAATAGAATTGACTACAACTCACATTGTTGTACTGATTAATAGAGATTATATATAATATATAAATATTCCAATAACTAGCACATAAGCACTGCATAGAAGATAGGTTATTATTATAGTGATATAGTCCATCAACCCAAGGAAGTCTGAGCAGTCCTTTAAGTTATTTGCAATGTTTTTCATGTAATCACATGTTCTGGGAAACACATGCAAATGAATAAGGTGAGGCTATTAGACATTCTTATTTTTAAAAATTGTACAAAGAGTAACATCACAGGCAAATTCCAAAAATTTCGCTCTTCAAAAAAGAAAAAAAAAAATCTAACAAAACAATTTTGAGAATTAACTTTTCAGAACTCTGGAAACTAATCCCAAACTTGTAGCAATCCAGGCAGAGTTATTCAAGCAAATGGTTAAATATCTTTTAAAAGAAAAAAAAAGTAAGCTTTATCTCATTTTAATTTACTCTTCACTCATCAACTCAGAGGAAATCTTGGAAATTACAGCCCACATTGCTCACACTTGTTATGAAAGAGCAGAAGGACATCACTTGCAAAGAATCTTCCACAGCAGATCTGCCTGTTAACTTCCTGGAAGTCTTGCTCAAATGACTCATCTTTATTTTGGCTAACTCAGTACTCACCCAGCTAAATTCATTATATTTTGGGCACTTGTCTAAAACATTTACAGTTAAATGTGGCTACTACTTGAGGCAATGGATAGCAGTTGGGGCAAAGAACAGACTAAGAAACCTAGGAGGAAAAGCTGGGGAATGAGATACTTTGAGAAATAAAGGCTTTAAACAGCTCTGACATCCATCTGGGGCTCTAGTAGCCACATGCATACCCAGGTTCTTCGTGTCCTCAAGAAATACCTGCAGAGGCCTTAAGTTCTCACCTCTGGCTGACTTTGAGTCTCTGCACAGGCAGAGATGAACGATAATAAAGAGTTATAAACCTCCACAGTGAGTACTGAAGACATACTTTAAAACACTCGGAACCCCTCTGCAAAGAATGAGAGATAGTTAGTTTTTATACCAAGCATTTAAGGAAATCTCTGTCCAAGCATTAGTTGACCACAAAGGTAGACATAGATACTTAAGTGCCTATGCAAAGTAGAGAGCACCCAGTTTTAAAAATAGTTCAAAAAAGAAACTAAACAAAATAATGACAGTATACACCAACAACAAACCCTGAGGTGGGATAAAATGTTAATCAGAGTTTCACATTAAAATATTTAATATGTCCAGTTTTAAACAAAAAACAATTATGAGGCAAGATAAGAAACAATAAAATATGGCTTGTACACAGAAAAACAAAGGAAGCTATCAGTAAAAGCAGTGCCCAAGAATGCTTACGCAAAGTACTTAGTAGGGAAAGATTTAAAAGCAGCTGTTTAAGATATGTTCAAAGAGCTAAATAATTAAAGAATTAAAGACAAACCTGAGAATGGTATCTTATTAGTAAAGAGATAGAAATTACAAAAAGAAACCAAATAGATATTCTAGAAACAAAAAATATATTAGAGGAGATTTGAGCAGTCAGAAAAATCGATGAGCTTATTTTTAATAATCTCAACTAAATTGAGATTATCCAGAATGAGAAAACCAAAAAATTAAAATTGGAAAAAGAAAGGAAGAGAGTAAACAGAATCTAAGTGACTTGTAGAACTCTCATGAGATGTAACTAGATATGTATAATGAAGTCCAAAGGAGAGCAGATAGAAAAGGGCAAAAAGAATATTTGACAAACTAATGTCTCAAAACTTCCCAAATTTAATTAGAAATACTTATCTACACACCCAAGTAGTTCAACAATATTGGCAGAGCATAAGCTCAAAGAGATATACACTCAGACATATCATAATAATCAAAATATCAAAAGCCAAAGACAAAAAGAGAATCTTTAAAGCAGTGAGAGACTATGATTTATCAGGAACAAAGTATCTTCAGTAAGAGTAACAGAAACCATGGAGCATAGGAAATAGTGAGACAACATGTTCAAAATGCCCGAAGAAAATACTGTCAATGAAAGGTTCTATATTCAGCAGACATGTACTTCAAAAACTAAGGGAAAAATAATGTATTACCAAATAAGCACAAAATAAAAGCTGCTCTAAAAAGGAGTCTTGACTCAGGCTGAAATAAAAGGACATGAGATAGTGACTTTAATCCATACGAATAAAGAATATCAGTAAAGATCAATATTTAGATAATATCAAAGTGTTATTAATTTTTGTTGGTAAAACAATTATAAGCCTGTGTAAACCTACATGTTAATGAGTACATAATATCTAAAATGTAATTTGTGACAAAAGGAAATCAGAGTTCCTCCGTTCTTCCCATGTCCTCTCCTCCATTGTGGATCAGCATCCATCTATCAGAGAGAACATTCGGCCTTTGGTTTTTTGGGATTGGCTTACTTAGCTTAGCATGATATCCTCCAATTTTGGTTAAAGGGAGGGAGGGGAGAGGTGGCATGGGGACAGTGAGGATGGTGGAATGAGATGGCCATCATAGCCCTAGCTTCATTTATGACTGCATGTATGATGTGATTCTACATCATGCTCAACCAGAGAAATGAAAAGTTGTGCTCCATTTGTGTACAATGAATCAAAATCCATTCTGCTTTCATGTATACCTAAGTAGAATGAAGAATGAATAAATAAATAGATAGATAGATAAATAAATAAATAAATTTCAAAATGAAAAAAATAAAAGGTGATCAGAGGAGGATGGATGGGACCAAAATTATAGAAGATGTTGTATACTAGTGAAATTGATTTGATATTATTCTGAACTCTGAATCTAGGTGCTATTAAATAAAGTGTAATTATAATCCCCAAGATAATAATAAAGAAAATAACAAAAACATATAGTAAAAAATTATGGGATTATAAAGATACAGTAGAAAGAATTTAGTACAAAAGAAGACAAAACTGGCAGAAACAAGAAATAAAAGAGATAGGAGACATGTAAGAAACAAATGGTAAAATAGCAAAAGTGTATACTTTCTTATAAATAATTAATTTAAACATAAATGGATTAAACTCTCCAATTAAAAGACAAGAGATTGAATGGATTAATAAACAAAACATGATCAGACAGAGTGTTATTAGAGACATAATAATTTCAAAGGTATGCAAAGGCTTTATGTGAAAAGATGAACATATGAGAAAATAGACTTTAATTAAAAAATAGTTACAGGAGATAAAAGCTTCATACAATGATAAAAAGAGCAACCTGTTACATAACAATTTATAAACAGAACCCTGAAATACATGGAGAAAAATTGACAGAATAGAGGGAGAAAACACAGCTCAATTTTAATAGGTGGAGACATCTCCCTTTAAATAATAAATAGGGAAAGTAAACCAGAGAAGGAATAGAGGATGAAATGCCACTATCAAATATTAGATAAACTATGTTCAGGAATGATTCCTGGTGCTGTTAGCCATGATTTCAATATTAAGGAATCAACACTATTTATTAAAAGTATTTCCTTAAGCAAAAACTCATATTAAACAAGGTTATATATTGATTGTAGTTGAAAGTACTGAAACTAGAGGCTTGCAGGAACCTACTTTGGTATTTCCCTTAGGAACAATGGCTCAGAATTTTCTGATTTAGTGTTTACAGTGACCCTCTATAATATAAATACTGCAAATAACAAAAATCAATTAATGTTTATGTAGGGGAATGTATTTTCTGATTCTGTTGCTGATACTCCCGTAATGCTAATATTAAGAGTAGAAAATTGAATGTGCCAGTAAAAAATAAGAACTTTTGGATAGAAAATCTGGATTAAGTTCTAGTTTTTCTACTTTTTGGCTATGGATGTTTAAATTATTTATGTTCTTTGAACTTACCGACCTTTGTAAAATTCAGCTATTAAAACCTATTAGGAAGTTTATATCTCATTTAACTCTCAAACAAAAAATGCTTTATCAGTGAAAAGCATTTATAACAATTTGTTGTGTATGTATCACATTGTCTTTTAGATTACTATGACTATATGCAAAAATTATATGTAAAGTTCTAAGTTCCTATTGCAAATATTCACTATGTTTCTTAGAAGACTGTAACAGAAAGTGCAGCATTATTACAATATAGAAATAAGAGAACACCACAGGGTCAAAATCTGAGTGAGATTGCTATTAAAATTATTAGTGATAGAGATAGAAGGAGAAATACGTTTCTGGAAATCTACTCCATACACTTTCCATGACTTATCCATATATTGTGTTGTCTCCTAAAAAATAGGCAAACTTTTTGTTAATTCTTCCATTTTCCATTGGCCCAAGGACTCATCACCACTAAACCAAGCACCCTGAAAGTGTTATGCTTCAGTTAGGGTCATTCCATCTTTTGTCTTTTATATTATCTTTAAATGGATTCAGAAGTGACAACTTCTAAGACAACACCATACAAACCAGAGGAAAAAATATATCGTTTCTGAGATACTTAACTCCTAAAGAAAAGCATTATAATCATGAATAGATATGGAAAAATTGTTCAATCTATAATCATTTTCATTTAATGCACATAAAATTATTTAAAATTTGAAATCCTGCAATCTGATCACCTTTCTCTCTCCCTCCCAGTATAGTTAATATCTTGACTTTTTAGTTTTGTAATTTAATATATATATTTTCAAAAATAATTCATAAATAATATGCAATTTTAATTAATTTAATTAAATTATTGTATTTTTTGAGATTTAATTATTGAAAAAACTTTTCTTTGGCCAAAATTTTTGTCAGACTCTTCCAAGTTCTCTGTTTCACTATATCCAGTCCTGGGCTTCATTTTCTAGTCTTGTGGAATCCATTGTGAGCAAGAATCCTAAGTCAGGTTAGTGAAAATCTCCTGTCCTCATTGTCTGATCACCTTCCACAACTTGCCACCTCTACTTGCCTCAGCAATAATTCCATCCAGTCATTCTATCAAGAATCCCCCTTAACCTGATGTTTCCACTTAGTAACTTCCCATCCATTGTTCATTACCTTACTCCTTGGCTATATACCCTCACTTGTCTGTGTTGGAGTTGGAATTGAGCTCAATGTTCTCCTCAACTCAAGACATCATTGCAATGGTCTCATATCTATCTGCCTTATCATCTTCACTACACATCATGACTAATTTTTTCTCTAACACTATTTTGACACATGGAGATCTAATTTATTTATTTTTAAATGCAGCATTCTCTTGTATGAAAAAGATTATTTATTTACCCATTCCCTTACCGTAGACTATTAGAATTTTCTAAATTTTCACTGTAACATCATCCTAATAAACATCTATATATACCTCCATTTTTTGGTATGTGATAGTAGTTCTCTAAGGTCACAGATGTTTTACTCTAGGACTTCTTAAAAATTAGTAAGAACTTGAAGGAGTATTTGTTCATGTGGATTATTTTTATCTATATTTACTCTTAGAAATTAAAGCAGGAATTTAAAATATTAAAAATCTTAAAAATTTAAAACGCACTTATTGATCTATTTGAAAAACAGTAAGTCTAATCTATTTGAACATAAATCATGTATTTTACAAAATAACTATACTTTCCAAAGCAATCAGAAAAATTGTTTTATATTTTCAAAATCTCTCTGAATAATGTCTAACAATGTAACAGAGCTGGATCATAACATTTGCTTCTACATTCACTCTGTAGTAATAAGTAGCTTGGGTTGCAGGAAATTCTGTATCCTACAGATATGTTATTAGAAAAAGCAGGTATATTTTCAGCTTTCTTTCTTTCTTTCTTTCTTTCTTTCTTTCTTCTTTTTTTTTCTTATATCCCCAGTCCTTTTCATTTTCTTTATTTTTTATTTTTGAGACAGTGTCTTGCTAAGTTGCTGAGGGTCTCACTAAGTTGCTCAGGCTGGCCTTGAACTTGTGATCTCCTGCTTCAGCCTCAGCCTCCTGAGCCACTGGGATTATAGGAGTGCACTACCGTGACTAGCAAGTGCTAGTTTTTAAAATTAATTGCAATATAGCATCTGGAACCATATCAATGATCTTTCTTACTGTTTTATAAAAATATAATGGTGTATTTGCATATCAAATTGATCTATTCACCCATGGCATGATTTTCTAATACCATGTGTTGGTCATTTGGAAAATATTGTTTCACCAAATTTGCAGGTTTGCAGGTTCACCAAATGATGACAGGTTTAATTCATATGATACTTAAAAATTACTTTTGTTAATATCACATTAGTGTCATCAGAAAAGGCTTTAAGTATTAGGAAACTGTTAGGCTCAAAATTGTTAACTTAAACCTTACAAAATTATATTTTTTTGCAGAGAAGCTTGAATTTTAACATTCGTACAAATATTATCAATTGTTTCCCTGGAATGACAAAATCGCTTTCTTTGTTTTCCAGAAACTGTCTGACAGATACTCTCCCAAATAAGTTTAGTTTGACAGTTGTTCTATCAAGTAAAAATGGTCTTCCATAAATAAAAACTAATTCAGCTAATAAGCCAATCACACAAGTGCCCTTTCCTCTACAGTTTACAACAGAAATACTTCATGCTTAATTACAATTTTACCACATGGAATATTAAAAAATTGTGCACTCAAGAATCAAGATTTAAGAAACAGAATGTTTTTCGCTGATTTTTCAAGGACATTCTTAAGTAAAACTAACTTTTAATTGTTTCAACTGCCAAGGGGCTGGCAGTAGAGAGTACAGTGACAATACACTTTGGTACTTCTGCATTGATTTGTGTTAAGGTACTAGCAGTTTTATCTTCCATTACTCTTATACCATCAGTGCTAATGTCAAAACATAAAGAAGGCAAATGGACTTTTTATTTTATAAAAGTAGTTTTAGAGAGGACAAGATGTTGGGGTAGACCTAGGCAGCAGTATCTTGATTCTTCCACAACCGGGAAAGGGAGCAGTGAAAGAACATCTAACCAGAGATGTGGGTGTTAGAGTAAATTCTCCAAAGTTGGACTTGAGAATTAAAATGACATGGAATTTGGTTAACAGGACAGAAAATAAGGACAGAGTTACTTGACCCTGAACCACAACCATGAAGGGGTTAGGGAAGAGGCAACAATGAAAAAGGGAGAGGAAAAGGAAAAGCTCATAAGTTTACTTACTTTTTTTTTTGTTTTGGCATCAGGGGTTGAGTACCAGCGAGCCAGATCCCCATCCCTTTTTTATATTTTTTATTTAAAGACAGGGTCTCACTAAGTTGTTGAGGCTGGCTTTGAACTTGTGATCCTTCTGCCTTAGACTCTGGAACTGCCAGGATTACAGGCGTGCACCACCATGCCCAGCTATAAGCTTACTCCCTTAACAACGGCTGAAAAGAAAAGCAGACCAAGTTAAAATGGGGCAGGAACAGCAGAGACAGTGAAGGAGATCACACAGTACAGCCCAAATTGTGGACTGAAAGCTACACTCACAGGGCAGCAATTTTGTATAATACACAGCTAGCCAGACATCCTAGAAGAAATTAAATCAATACAGCTTCTTCCCCACCTACAGGTAGCATTCTCAATAATCTAGAAGGAACTTGTAGAGAGATCACTACTAGCTGAAGACGACTGAAATCCCCTTCTCCTCACCACAAACAAGAGAAGCAGGGTGGAACTGACCCAAGAGCAATTTACACTTGAGGAGTGCTAACTCCAACCCAGGGTTCTCTATAGTCTCCACAGAAGCTCCAGTAAAAATGGGCCAACTGACACTCTACCTTTGTCAAGATGATAGATCAAATCTTAGAGATGTGTAGCAGCCAGAGTGGAGGCTTCTGTGCCCCACACTGCCCACAGATAGCCTGTACCCATAAACCCCACAGTTGCAGGCAGTTACCAAGTTCCATGGCACTGTAGACAAGCAACTATGGAGTGAATTGAGTGCACAGCATCCCACAATAGTGAGCAGTAGCCCTGAGCCCTAAATCCTGCTCATCCACACCCAGCAGAAACTGCCAGCGGAAACACTCCTGCTCATCCACACCCAACAGAAACTGCCAGCAAAAACACTACCCTCCAAGCACATAGATGCAGGTCCCTGGGTTGATGATCAAACACCAGCTGGTGAAAAACCATCAAACAGGGAAGTAGCTCCTGTGCCCCAGCACTTCTAGTAGGATCCACAGCTGTGAGTCAGAGTTACTGGTTAACTCAGTTCTCTCATTCAACACATGGACCACAGAAGGCAATTCCTGAGGATAACCCCAAGCAGCCAGTAGAGACCTCACACATACACAATGACAGTACACCCCACAAAGGGGCTCACAGAGGAGACACCAGCCACCACCCATTGTGCCCAGATACAAGCACATTTACCTGTGACCTGTGCATCCCATAGGGAGCAGAACCCCTACACACTTCCCCCATACAGGTCACCCAGTGCCACATCAAACAGACTACAGTGCCTCTACCACTGTGGCAACCTGCACATTCCAAAATATACACAGGGTAACCTTCACTGAATTTGTCAGCACTGCATACACAGAGCTTTTCTTCAGTAGAGCATACAAGACTGCATTCCCTAATATGGAGTAACCTGGCTGCTAACTCACAGACTATTGGGGACTATCTCCTCTGACCCAGTGGAAAACTAGTAAGTTCCTAGACTCAGCATAGATTGGAGAGGGCCTCCTAGAATTGTATCAGAGGTGAGCGGTATGATCACTACCTCCACAATCAGGGAAACTTAGAGGCAAAGCAGAGATGGTATGCACCTTCGAGAGGTGCCAAATTTCATTGACTCCAAATAAAGAAATCTCAATAAGAAATCTCCCGACATGAGCATGGATTATCATAAATGTAATCTGATGTGAATTTTGATCTTATAGGTATTTCTTTGCAAATTGAATTGATAGGTATTCCCTTGTTACTCAATACTACAACCCTCAATCTATTTGATTGTATTTTTCTAATGTTTTAAAGCATAAATGTAACCATTCTTTCTATCTTTGTTTTCCTAGCTCATGTATATACTTATTTCTCTTAATTTCTTTTTTATCACTTGCATTTCCTTTCCTTGCCTAAAATCCACCCCATCTTTTTCTGCTTTTTAACTCTATTTGTGTTATTCTTTTCTTTCTTTTTTCCCTTTGCCAAGTTTTTCTCTCTTTACCCTTTGAGATCCTACATAGTGTAATAATAATTTTACTAACTTTAATAACTAATTTCTCAACCTATTCGAGGACATTACTACAAATTTATATGCAGATTAGAGAAAATGTGGAGAATATTATCAAGAAGTTTTTTCCCCCTTAAGGTTTATTAATATACAAGTTTGTTCTGAAGTGATTGCAATTAACAGGGTTTAGTGTCTTCCATCAAAGTGGTGTTGATACTGGGAAAAACAGAGGTCATACACTAAATGGGAGTATCAATATGTGAATATTTGCCCAGCCTGGGCACTTAAGAGAAAGAAGCTTACTAAATAGCTCCTTGCATAAATGTAGAAGAGATAATCATCACAGAAGAGGGGTAGACATACAAACAACATGAAAATGCAAGGTAACAAATCATCTCTAATAGCCCACAGTACTTGAATAAACTATCCCTTTGACATTACAGTGAAGGAAATTTCTAAAAATTTAGGAAATTTGTAGTTAAAATGTTCAGTGAACTGCAAGACAATGTAAGGAATGAACTAAGAGAAAAAATGGAGGAAGTGAAAGATCATTTCAATAAAGAAATAGAGATTTTGAAAAAGAACCAAACAAATCCTAGAAATGAAAGGCTTAATAAATCAAACTAAAAACTCAGTTGAAAGCATCACCAGTAGATTATACTACAAAGAAATTAGACTCTTAGGAAGACAAAATATGTAATCTTGAAAATAATGTTAAAAATAAAAAATGGTTATTAAAAGACTATGACCAAATATGCAAAAAATCTGAGATAACATTAAGAGATAAAATATAAGAATAATTGGCATAGAAGAAGGCACCAAAAGGCACCAAAATATAAACGAAAAGAATGCACAACCTTTTCATGAATAGCAAAAAAAAAAAAAAAAAAAATCTCAAACCTCAGGAAAGAGACATAAATCCAAATGTAAATGGCATTTAGAACCTCAAATAGGCAAGATCAAGAAAGATCTTTCCCGTTACATTATAATTAAAATGACTAATATACAGAACAAGGAGAGAATTTTAAAAGTTGGAAGACAAAAACATGATGTCACATTTAAAGGTAAGCCAACTAGAATTTCCACTGACTTCTCAACCCAGCCAAAAATACAGGAGGGCTTGGAATAATATATATACTAAGCCCTAAAGATAATGGGACCAACCAAGATTACTATATACAGCAAAATACCTTTAGAGTTAAAGATGAAATATAATCCTTCCATGATAAGCAGAAACTAAATGAATTGATAACCACTAAGCCAGTACTACAAAACATACTCAATGAAATATTTTATGCAGAAAAAATATAAAATAAATGCCAGAACTAGTGTAATGATGAATCTTACTATAAGAAGACTTAATTAAAGGAGAATCAAGTATAAATTAACCAATACAAATAAATCAAAATGGCATGAAATTAAAACATCATTTCTCTATAAAAACACTGCAAATGATCTAACTCTCCAATCAAGAGACATGTATTGGAAAAATGGATTAAAAAACAAGACCCAATCATATATTCTATACAAGACTCACTAAGACTTGCCTTACAGGAAAAGACCCACAGACAGAAGGTGACAGAATGGAAAAAGACCATGGCAATGGAGACTGAAGCAAGCAGGAGTACCTATTGTCATATCTCACAAAGTAGACTTTGAGCCAAAATTAATCTGAAAAGACAATGAAAGTTACTTTATACTGTTTAAAGGAATCATCCAAAGAGAAGATATGATTGTAAATACTTATGTCCCAAAACTTGGAGTAATTACATATATAAAATAAAACCTACTCAATATAAAGAATCAAATAGACACAATGGAATAATATTGTGTGATTTAAATCCACCTCTGTCACCAATAGATGGGTCATATGGACAGAAAATAAGACTCTCTAGAACTAAAGAATAATAATAATAACAGCAGCAATTGTTATTATTAACAATAAGACCTAGCAGCCTTCTATAGAATATTTGATCTATCAAAAACTGCATTCATAACTTAATATCAAAAAAACCCCAAACAACCCAATCAATAAATAGGCTAAGGAGCTGAACAGACACTTCTCAGAAGATATACAATCAATTAGCAGACATATGAAAAAATGTTCAACATCTCTAGCAATTAGAGAAATGCAAGTCAAAACTACTCTAAGATTTCAACTCATGCCAGTCAGAACGGCAATTATCAAGAATACAAACAACAATAAGTGTTAGCGAGGATGTGGGGAGAAAGGCACGCTCATACATTACTGGTGGGACTGCAAATTGGTACAACCAATCTCGAAAGCAGTGTGAATATTCCTTAGAAAACTTGGAATGGAACCACCATTTGACCCAGCTATCCCACTCCTCGGTATATACCCAAAGGACTTAAAAATAGCATACTACAATGATGCAGCCACTTCAATGTTTATAGCAGCTCAATTCACAATAGCTAAACTGTAGAACCAACCTAGATTCTCTTCAATAGATGAATGAATAAAGAAATTGTGGTATATATACACAATGGAATATTACTCAACAATAAAAGAGAATAAAATTATGGCATTTCTAATAAAATAAATGGATGGAGTTGGAGAATATCATGCTAAGTGAAGTAAGCCAATCCCAAAAAACCAAAGGCCAAATGTTCTCTCTGATAAGTGGATGCTGATCCATAATGAGGGAGAAGACATGGGAAGAATGGAGGAAATTTGGTCAAAGGGGAGGGAGGAAGAGGGGTATGGGAGCAGTAAAGAGGGTGGAATGTGATGGACATCATAGCCCTAGCCTCATGTATGAATGCATATATGATGTGATTATACATCACATACAACCAGAGAAATGAAAAGTTTATTCCATATGTGTACAATGAATCAAAATGCATTCAGCTATCATGTATACCTAAGTAGAATAAATAAATTTTAAAAGACTGCATTCATTTCCTTCTCAGCAATATGGACCCTTCTCTAAAATAGATGTTATTTTAGGACACAAAGCAAATTTTACCAAATACAAAAAAAAAAATAGATATAACTTTTTGCATTCTATTAGATCATATTGGAATGAGATTAGAAATCAATAAAGAGGTAAAAAGCAGAAATCATTTTAATACCTGGATATAAAATAATACACTTTTAAATGACTAATAAATTATAGAAGCACTCAGGGGAGAAATAAAAAAATTCTTAATAATAGAACAGAGATACAACAGGCCAAAACCTCTGGCAGAGGGTAAAGATAGTTTTAAGTGGAAAGTTTACAGCATTAAATGCTACTTTAAAAAAAAAGAAAAAGAAAAAGAAAAAACCGAGGAAGATCTCAAGGATAGGACAATAAAAGGCAGGACAAAATAATTCCAAAATCAGTGGAAAATGGGATAATTAAGAGAGCAAAAATTAATAATGTTGAGAATAAAAAATTACAATACAAAGGATCAACGAAACAAAAAACTGATCCTTTGAAAAGACAAAAAAAATTGGTAAATTCTTCACCAAACTAATTAAAAGAGAGAGAAAACCCAAATCAACAAGATTAGAGATGAAGAAGGAGATATCACCTCAGACACTTCTGAAATTCAGAGGATCATTGTAAACTATTTGGAAAATTTATACTCCAATAAAGTAGAAAATATAAAAGATATAGACAAATTTCTAGATGATAGGACCTACTCAAATTGAACCATAATGATACAGAAAGCCTAAAACAAACTGATATCAAGCAATGAAATTGAAGCAGCAACTAAAATCCTTCCAACAAAGAAAATCCCAGGACCAGATGGATTCTCAGCTGAGTCCTACCAGACTTTTAAAGAAGTTATGCCAATCCTCTTCAAATTATTCCATGAAGTACAAAGGGAGTAACACTTTGAAATTCATTCTTTGAAACCAGTATCACCCTGACACCTTAAACCAACAAAGACACATCAAGGAAAGAAAATTATAGAGCAATAACCCTGATAAACATAAATAAAAACATACTTAATAAAATATTGGCAAGTCACATTCAAAAACACATTTTGAGGATAGGACACAATGATCAAGTGGTTTTCATCCCAGGACTGCTAACTTATTTTAACGTATGTGAATCAATAAATGTAATTCACCACATAAATAGAACTAAGGACAAAAATCACATGATCATCCCAATAGATGCAAAAAACCCCCCAAAAAACAACAACCCCCCCAAACCCAAATCCTTTGACAATATCCAGGACCCATTCATGCTAAAACACTGTAGAAATCAATGACAGAAGGAATGTACTTTTAACATTATGAAAACTTTATATAGCAAATCCAAAGCCAACATCATACTGAACAGTAAGAAACTGAAAGCATTCCCTCCAAAATCAGGAACAAAACAAGGATGTCCATCCACCATTTCTATTAAACATAGTTCTTAAAAATCTAGCCAGAGCAATTAGGCAAGAGAAGGAAATTAAAGGGATACAAATAGGAAGAAAAGAATAAGAAGCCAAATTATCTCTGTTTGCTGAATACATGGTCCTATATTTAGAAGATACAAGAACTCCACCACAAACCTTCTACTAATATTTTTTTCCTTTACAAGAATCTTGCAGAAACAGTTATATAGTAAATAACATGAAGAGTTGGTTATATAGTAAAATTTTAACTAATTACGTATATCCATTTTGATGTTAATTGAACCACAATTAACCTTTCTTCTAGAATGGATAATTTGTAGTATCCTTTGTCTTACCATTACAAATGAGGTAGCAATAACAGTCTTTGGGTATTTCTTCTTTAATATGTATACGAGAGATTTATTTTTAATTTCTTTAAGGTTATATATTAGAAGGGGAATTATATGCCAAAGGTTATGCATAAGTTCTGACTTACTAAAGAAGGCCAAAGGGTTTTTTAATGTATATCCACACCAGTAGTAGAGGAGAGTTCCTGTTTCTCTTCAAGGTAGTGCACAAAGGACACAATTTTCTAGTAGAATGATATAAAACAATGTATAATGTTATCAGTTATGTATAACTGATAACTAATTAAGGTGAGCATCTTTTTATATATTTGATTTTCTATTTAAGTATATTTTGTTTATATTTTTATTCAGTTATTTCTTGACCTGTAGCAAACTCTTTATATTTCAAATATACTAACCCTTTGTTGGTTATCTAGCTTACACCTTTTTCTCCCAGCAATTCATCTTTTTGTTTTGCTGAAGTGCCTTTTGTAGAGAATTTTCTAATTTGTTTTTTAAATTTGTTCTAATTAGTTATACATGACAGTAGAATGCATTTTGACACAACATACATAAATGGAGTATAACTTCTCATTCTTCTGGTTGTACATGATGTAGGTTGTGTAATAATATATGTTCATTGGGTAATAATGTCTGATTCATTCTACTATCATTGCTACCTCCATACCTGCTCCCCTCCTTTCACTTTCCTCTGTCTAACCCAAAGTACCTCTATTTTCCCTACCCCCACCCTCATTGTGAATTAGCAGCTGTATATCAGAGAAAACATTTGGCTTTTGGTTCTTTGAGATTGGCTTATTTCAGTTAGCATGATAGAGAATTTTCTTTTGAAGGCAAGTAAATATATGCATTATTTTTCTACTTCAATATTGTAAAAATGTACTATTCTCCCTTAAAATTATCTTCATTTTCTCACCAGTTCTCTGATCCATATGTGATTAACTTTTATGTAGTTGATGAAGATTTAATTTCGATCTATACTTCTCTTTTGATTACTGAATTTTAATGTATTACTATCATACATCAAGAGATTCTATATGTATGGAACTTCTCTGTTAATTTCTGTTCCATTAGAATATTTGTCATACTCTAAATCAATATCGCATTGTCTTAATTAAATACTTTTCTAATAATCTTTATATATTTTTCTGTGTAGGTTTCACCCTTGTTTATGATTACTATATGCTCTTTTAATTAGTATTTAAATTTTATAATTAGCTTGTAAAGTCCCATAAAAACTTATTGAGATAATTATTGGGGTTGAGACTAAAACCTGTAGTAAATTTGTAAATAACTGTTAGGTTTACATTCTATGACTTTTAAGCCATGAATATGGTATACTGTTCCATATTTCAAAGTCCTAGTTAATGCTAACATTTTCCCAATAGAGATGTTCTTCTTATATTTTGTTAGATTTATTCTGAGCACCCAGCAGAGACAAGAACACTGCACCCACTGAAGAGGAACACTGCGCCCACATGCAGAGGAACACCACACTGTGGCTTCCTATCTACCAATGGGTGGCTCTACCTGAATTGCTTCCATGCTGGGACACTGTAGCCACCTCCATACACTCCCCACGTGGTAATCTCCACCATGGGACAATGGACAGGGCCAGGAAGCAGCTGCTCATCGCAGTACCATATGCTGTAGTGCAGCATTACCAAACAGGCTGCCCACTGCCATTGCACAGCTCATCCTTCTAGTCCCATCTCTGAAACCAGTTGCCTCCATTTTTTTTTCTTGCTAACAGCTAACTTCTTTTGATTCCCCTTTCACTCATTCTATTTTCTAATATCTCTATGTTCTCACATACTACCTCATAAACATCACAACATACCTCCCCAACCCACCCCCAGTTTTCTGTCTGTCTACCATTAGAAACTGAAAACCATCATACAAACCTACTAGATATTCGGTAGAACATAACCAAACTCATCATTTGTATTTACAGTGACAAAACTGTTAATGCCTAAATAGAAGCTGCATGTTGATTGCATTGGGTGCTTTAAACATTGATCTCTTCCTTAAAGGTGATGTATTGGTAACCTGCAGGGACACTATAAGATTACAGAGTAGAAACTTCATTACCTCAGAGCTGCACTGCAAGAGAGGAAGACACATAGACAACAAAAAACAAGAAAGAAAGTGCCCCAAAACAAAGATACTACAATAATAGAATCTAGTAACAACACAGTAGATGAAATGTCAGAGAAGTTCAGAACGTACAAAATTAAAACGATCTGTGAACTAAAGAATGACATAAGTGAGCAAATACTGGCAAAAATTGATTACTCCAAAAAAGAGATAAGAGAGCAAATACAGGTAGCAAAAGATTACTTCAAAAAAGAGATAGAGATTGTGAACAACAACAACAACAAAAAAAAAACCCCAAGAAATCCTTGAAATGAAGGAAACAATAAACCAAATAAAAAACTCAATACAAAACATCACCAACAGATTAGGTCACTTGGAAGACAGAATCCCAGACAATGAAGACAAAATATACAATTTTGAAAATAAAATTGACCCATAGTGAAGAGGTAAGAAATCATGAGCAGAATATCCAAGAATTATGGAATAACATCAAAAAACCAAATCTAAGGTTTATTGGGATAGAGGAAGTCACAGAATTTCAAACCAAAGGAATGCACAATCTCTTCAATAAAATAATTTCAGAAAATTTCCCAAACATGAAGAATGAATTGGAAAATCAAATGCAAGAGGCTTACAGGACACCAAATGTACAAAATATAACAGATCTATACCAAGGCGTGTTATAATGAAAATGCCTAGCATACAGAATAAGGATAGAATTTTAAAAGCTGTAAGAGAGAAGAATCAGATTACCTGTAGGGAGCAATCAATTAGGATTTCAGCAGATTTTTCAACCCAGAACCTCAAAGCCAGGCAATCCTGGAACAACATATACCAAGCTCTGAAGGAAAATGGATGCCAATCAAGAATCTTATATCCAGCAAAATTAAGATTCAGAATTGATAACATTGGGGAGTATTTATTTTCTTTCTTTTATTTTTATTTTTGTCATGAGTGTGTATGTGTGTGAGTGTGTGTGTGTGTGCATGTGTGTGTGTTTGTGAGAGAGAGAGAGAGAGGGAGAGAGAGAGAGTTAGTTGCAGTCATATTGGAATTCATTCTCCCTGAAATATTTGATAGAACATCTAGAATGATTGGGGTTGGGGGATGGATATACTTGAAAACACTGTTTTAATTTGCTTAATGATTCTGAGCCTATTTATATTTTCTGTTTTCTTTGAGACTGTTTTGGCAAGTGATGCTTAAATTAGATGACGGTCCATTTCATCTCACTTTATATATGCATTGGTGTAAAGTTGTTAATATTCATTATCTATAGTTATACCCCATTATTACCCCCAATATCATGTCTTCACATTTTATTTTCTTCTACCTTGTACTAATTCCCTTTTCTAACTTTTTTTTATTAGAGCTTTATGGTTATACACAGTAGTTGAGTTCCTCCCCACAAACTCATACATGCATGTAAATCAAGTTCAGTTCATGATACAACCCCCTTTTCCCTCTCTCTTTTTCCTCCTACTCATCCCCTTTCCCTTCTCCTATCTCTACTCTACTAGACTTCCTTTCACTCATGTATTTGTATTTGATTGGCTAACTTTTTGAATTGAATACTTATCCCAATAATTTTTCATCTTTCTTCTTTTCAAATGAAGCCTGTCATGGCTATGATCTCATTTCTTAGTCACACTTTAGCTATATCCCCCAAGTTTTGCCATGTAATAGTTAGCTGGCATCAATAACTAAGCATTAAAGAACCAGCATTAAATAATTTTTTGTTTCTAAAGTAATTTATTTTTTACTAATTATTATCTAAAATATGATTTTAAGTTTCCAGATACTCCCAGTTTTCATCTGTTGTTGATAAGTATTTATAACCATCACAGAGCATCTCCCTTATTCTAATAACATTTTCTATTTTATATTTTGTTTTGCCTACTATTAATTTAGCCATGTACCAGCCTTTATCTTTTCCTATTTCTTGGCCTATAACATATTTTGTCCTTTTACTTTCACAATTTGTATTTTCTTATGCTTTATATGTGTCTCTTATGGAAAACATGTAGCAATTTTTTTTTCTCAGTGTATGATTCTTTTCCAATTTGAGCATACTTGCATTTAAACTATTGAATTAGAGACATTGAACATTAAATTGGTATCTTTAGATTCATTTCTATTATTTTTAGTGCATTATTTGTAACATGTTTTCTATGCATTTCCTTATTAACAACCTGGCTTTCAGTAATTTTTATTTCTTATATTTTATTTATTATTTCATGCTAATATCTAGTGCAGCTCAGAGGTTATTCAAGATATCTTTTTTTAGAAATAACCTTAGACATGTTAGTATACATATTTGTCTTAACATTCAATGAAATTAGTCAATTTTCTTAAATTTTACATAATATAAGAATATTAAAGATTTTACTTTATCCACTCTGTTCTTACATGATATTTATTCTGATAGTTTTGTAATGTCCTGATCAATATCTTTCAAATGAGTCAGTATTATTATTTTATATAGTAAAATTTTGTAGACTTTTTAATGCTTATCATTTTTAAATAGCCCTTTTCTTTTGAAACTCGATTTTTTGCATATTTAATTATATTTGAAGTGTGTGTTTATATAATTCTTTCCTTAAATATGTTGTTAATAATTGCTTTCGGGTGGGTTTGTCTGAAAATGATTCAGTTTGGCCTGTTTTTCCTTGAAAATTTAGCCGGATATAGAATTTGGATTATAGGCTATTTTCCCTTGCAATTTTTTGGTATAATTATTTTATCTTCTGGTTTCTCATAAGCTTAAAGATCTGTTTTTTGAATAACTGTTGTTTGAGGGGATTTTTTTTCTTATATTACAGTTAAGATTTTCTGCAAGTCTGTGTTACAAAACAGATTGGGTTGAGGAGCATATTTTCTTTTATTACACTCAAAAATTATTGTGCCATTCAAATATGCTTACTCATAACTATTTCATCATTGGAAAATAATCACTCTATTCCTTTTTCCCTATTCTCTCTGTTTTGTCTGCCAAGAAGTTCCATTAATATATATTGGATTTTCTCTATGTTTCCCTCCTACCTGTTAATCTTTCTTTTATTTACTTTTTTGTCTTGTCTCTCCTTTAGTCTCTGCCTGCTGAGTAATTTCCTAAGAGCTATATTCCTTTTAACAAATTAATTGTTGTGCTTAATCTGCTGTTTAATCTTTTCATTGAAGTCTTATTCCATAAATTATGATTTTTTTTATTTCTAAATACAATCTGTCTGCACTTCGTCTATTGGGTCCTGGTGTTATTCTGTTTTTTAATACTCTTTTCATAACATTAATTCTTTTACATATATTTACCTCATTGTTGTGAATATGTGACTTTTTGAGAGATCAAATCTTGCTATTTGTTATAATTAATATCTTTTGCTTAAACTGAATTGTTTTCCCTTATTTTTTGTGATATTGGATAGTGAGCTTGAGTAAGCTCGATATGGGATAGGTTGCATCGAGTAAGATCTTATGAGGTATTTTAGGGTGTATCCTTTCAGAGAAGTTTTTCATTAAATTTTCTAGGTGATCTCTGGCAATTGCAAATCTGAAACACTTTGGGCAGATTAGTTTCTTAGAATGTGAATTCCATAGTAAGACCTTAAACTCAAAATCACATGATAGTAGGACTTTGGTTATAAAATCTTATGGGAGATTTCCATATCACCTTACCAAGAACCCTTTTCACAAAACTTCTTCAATGTCTTTGTAAGCCAGCAATGGCTAGTTTCATAGTTCTTTCTTTCTCCTAAAACTACATTCATTCAAAGAGCCCAGATCAATAGCATTAGACATTTTAAATTCTACATTTTTTTCAGAACAAGACCTGATCTTTTGTCTTGTTCTTGATGTTAAAAAAAATCTTCAAAAATAAAATCCTGCTTTATTCATTGCTTCTCAGTAATGACTACTATGCTTTTAAATAATGATTACTTGCTGGGCGTGGTGGCACAGGCCTGTAATCCTGGCAGCTTGGGAGGATCCCAAGTTCAAAGCCAGCCTCAACAAAAGTAAGGCACTAAGCAATTCAGTGAGACCCTGTCTCTAAATAAAATACAAAATAGAGCTGAGGATGTGGCTCAGTGGTCGAGTGCCCCTGAGTTCAATCCCCGGTACCCATCTCCCCCCCGAAAAATGACTACTATTCTTTAAGTTCTTGTTTCAATTTTTTCTTTTTTTCTGGACCCTGAAGGATATTCCTATTTGGGAGTTTGATTATATATTTCAGATGTTTGCTATTTTTATTTGAAATATGTCATTGTCTTATAATTGTTACTTTTCACATTATCTATCTTAAATAGATGAAATGTTATTTTTAGTCAGTGTTTAATTAATTATATTTATAAATATTTCCCCAAATTCATTGCTTTTTGAATTCCATTTATTTTCATATTATTCTTTTTTTGTAAAGTATATTCATTATTTTAGGACCTTTCAGGGATTTCAGGAAATCTATTCTTTTAGTTGTGAAAAAAAAAGTCACTATTTTGCCTTTACTCTTAAATGATAGTTTAGTTGCATATTTAATTTTCACTTGACAGTTTATTTTTCTTCTATACTTTACTTTGAAACATTACTTCATTGTTTTCTGGCATCTATTTTTGTTAATAAAAGTCTGTTGTCACTGTAATTGTCATTTTATTATATAACTGTAAAAGAAAAATTAAGATATATAACTACTTACACAGTGGAATTCCAAGTTTCTAAAAATATATTTGCAAGATTTATTTGCTATAAAAATCCTAAATTCTGATAGTAAGAGTTCAGAGAGCAAGGGATACCTATTATTTGAATTTACTCTATTTCTAGGTTTCATATTTTAAATAGTAGATATTTATATGATATTTCAACTATTATATAAACATATGTCAAGAAACTTCAAAAGGCTTAACTAAATAATTTTACTTTAAGACATGTTACTTTTACTTTGTGAGACATCTACTTATAAAGATATTTATTGCTAGGTTTTATGTCAAAGAATGAAAGCATTTACAAGTTCAAAATATTTTAAAAGAACATGTGCAGTCTTTAACTTATTCCTTTGAAGAATTACTAATTATACATAAAGTTTCATTTTACATTGTTAAAATTTTATTGGATGTACCAAACAATACATTATGATCATGTAAAGTTAATTAATAAATGCGTAAGTATTTGTATGTATATTCCTCTGCAGCTTGTTAATGGTGATCTGAGTGCTCAATTGTATGTATAATTTCTTTTTATTTTTAAAAGATTTGTAAGTTTTATACTAAGTATAATTAACAATAATTTATATAAATACATAATAACCCTTGTAGTTTAGAATATAATGTTAATGATCATATAATTAAATTATGGCAATAGGAAAGTAGTTTCTCTACAATTTTTTTTCCTCTCACCTAAATGAATTCAGGCTAGTCTAGTGCTTTGATAGTGTTTCTACCCAAGGTATAAATTATGAATTATGAAATTATGAATTATTACCCATTATGAACCCCTTTACACAAATAGGGTATTGAATCCCTGTGACACCCTCACTTGGATTATGCCATCTTGTAGAATCTATTCTTAACTCTTCCAGTTACATAATTGGTATGTTACCATCTACCTTTGATTACTTTTCGCTTCTGTAAGGTTCAGATTCTTGATTTCACTAAGACTGGCCACCTCTAGTTGGCTTTACTTTTTCCTAGATTACTGGTTCTCCTCCTAAAATTACTTAAGGCAATTCTCCCACCCCACCTCCCCTGACCCTGGGATAAGAGATCTGTGTAGGTCATCCTGGTCATTTTCCAAATCCATTTACATTCTTTCACATCTGTCTTTCAGCATCTATCATTATGGGATGGCATATTATGCATGAAACCATGTTATCAACCAATTTTTAAATTAAATGCTTTTAACAATTAAACTAAAGAGAAAATTGCTCCATGCTTCTACATTTTAAAAGTTATAACAACTTAAATTTTGAAAGTGCTCTATCTTTAGCAAAATATATAAATGGGGTGAAAGATTTCATTTCTGGTAACATTATGAAACTTCCCATTTTTCTTTTTGCCAAGGTGAACTGATGTGATCCAGGATTTTGTTCTTTTCAAGAGAAGATGAGCAACTTTATAAGAAGCCTCAAGGGAAAGGGGGGAAAAACCTTTCTTGTATAACAAGTACAGCTTAAGTAACTGATATTTTTACATGAGGATTTGGCTCAATATAAGGAAAAAGATTTTACAGCCCCAAATAGCAATCTTAAATCCTTCAAACTGATATAGGTGCTTTTGAATATTAGGGATTCTATATGATTTCTTTTCAAAACTAGGCAAAATTGAATTTTGATATCTCATTTTTAAAATATTAAACTGTCCTGAGAGAATACCAATCATAGCCAAACTGTATATAAATTTGAGTATTCTCAATCTCCTATTCAAAGTTGTATATTATTGTGATACCAATGGTAAGATTAGAGATGAAATATCTGGATTTCTACTTAGCTTTTAAATTAGTTGTTATATGTTCTTAATCTTTCAAGGTGCTTCTTTAGAAGGGGATTTTAATGTTTAATTTGTCTTCTTTATGTCATTACTGTGAGGGAGACATTCAGATAATGTATGTAACAATTCAGGGGAGATTCCAAACACTGTTGATTCATGATTAATTTCCAGATAGGATATCTTTGCTTATAAAATCTTATGTAACAAAAATATATTCTCTCTATGTCAACTACTTTTATTTGAACAATAAATTTTTGTTTCTCCTGGCTTGATTATTTAAACATGGATTTTCTTACTAGAACTATTAGCTTCCTATCTGTGGGTCAAGGGGCTTTTCCTGGAGCTTTCACTTTTCTGCATCTCAAGTACTAAGATAACTGGTAATCATAACAATAACACTTAACCACTACTGTGTGTTCTATGTGCTTCAGGCACTGTGCTAAGTGCCTCTACAGAAATTATTTAACTTTCAAATCCAACCTATGAGATTGGTATTATACATACTCATTTTTATTGAAAGGAAACTAAAATTCAGGGAAGTCCATTCATTCATTTAGTGAATTTGCATTGGGTACTAAATATATACCAAGCATTGAGATCAATGAAGGAGAAAGAACACTAAACAAGGTAAAAAAAAAAATCCTTTCACCAATTGGATTTATATTGTTTAGAGAAAGAAAAAACAAATAAATGAGTCTATATCATTGTGTAATGATATAGCATTGAAACTACAAAGCATTGAAACTGAGTGTCTAGTTTTGAAAGAAGTTGGAAATCTTTCTGAAGAAGTCCTATGGGATTAAACCTGAATGTTAGGAAGGAGCAGGTCATGTGAGGAAGGTCATTAGAGAGTACACTGTGCTGAAAAACAGTAAGTAGGCAGGTCCTGAGATAGGAATAAGGATCATGATGAAGGAGTGATGAGAATGATGGAGAGATATGGACAGAATTTAAAAATGTCTTGGAGTTGGAATTGAAAGATAAGGGTGAGGAAATGGGGTGAATTAAGGGCATTTTGTTGGTTCATTCAGAATAAAAAGGTGTGTTGTTGGATGTCAAGGATGATGGAGAGGCTGGGTAGGTTTGGAAAAAGTACAAAATACTTTTTCACTGTAAGCAATTTTTATTGAGATAAAATTTATATTAATAAAATTTAACCTTTCAGCCATTTTTTTTAAACTGTGCACTTCAGTAGCATTATGTCCGTTCACATTGTTATACAACCATCACCACCAGCCATCTCCAGAATGTGTTCATTTCCCAAACTACAAAGCAGTGCCCACTGAACAATAACTCCCTGTTACTTCCTTCTCTGGCCTCTGCAGCTACCATTCTCCTTTCTGTCTCTATAGGTGTGGCTTCTTTAGGTACCTCATGTAAGTGGAATATTACAGTCATTTTCTTTTTGTAACTGGTTTATTTCACTTAGCATAATGTCTTCAAGTTTCATGCATGCTGTAGCTTTTGTGAAAATGTTCTTCATTTTTTTCTTTTACTTTTTAAAAATAGATTTTTTTAATAGATCAAAGTTACAGCAATATTGAACAGCAAGTACAGAGAATTTCCATATATTCTCTTCCCTTATGCACACACACAGCCTACTATGCATCCTCTCACCAGTTGCACAACCGGTGAAACTAGGAATTAGGAGTTACCTTTAAACTTGGTAATATCAGGAGGCCTATGGCAGAGAACAGGCAGTGGATATATGAGATAGGTGAGTTGTGACATAGCTTAAAAATAAGAGATATAGTATTCAAAGTTAAGATCTACATGAGATTAGCCAGAGAGCGTAAAGGAAAGAAGAAGATCTAGAGTAAAAATAATAATAATAATAATAATCTGCAGTTCTGTAGTACTCTGTACTTAAAAGGGCAGCAGAGACCAAAGGGACAGCAAAAAAGGTGGGAGCAGGGGGGAACCAGAGTAGAAAAACTAGATCTAAAAGAGAAGAAAAGCCAAGAGGTCACAGAATATCAGGGAAACCAAGAGAAGAAACACGCCAAGAAAGCTGTCATCAACTGTAGCAGATGCCAAAAAAAATGTTGATCAAGTACAGTTTGGAAGGAAAGTGCCATCGGATCTGGCAAAATGGACATTAAAAGTGAGTCAGACAAGATGAAACCCAATGGGGTAAAAGGATGGATGGTTGATTTGCCACAGTGTGCATGGAAGAATCCCAATTCCAGCCTAGTAAGGCATCTATCTCCTGGGCCTGTGCATTTTACCTATTTGCAGTATAACTGCTCAAAGATCACTGAATGATGAGCATACCAGTGGTAACACTCTTTGAATACCAGTACCTAGCTACAACCTACAGATCATTTCTCTAAACAGAATACTATTTTGAACAACCAGAACATGAACAATCTCACCTCCTAGGGCCAGTGTTGGCTGTGTTCTTCTCTGACAATTCCAATTCTGTTTGTCATCCTGGAAGACGTTTCTCCTTTGACCAGTTAGTTTTGTTGAATCCAAGGTTTCTTTCTGAGTTGCAGGTTGCAATGAGCATTCTCTTTCAGAATTTCATTAAGGTTTCTATAGATTCCCCTTCTTTTTCTTTTTTATTCCACTAGTTGTGCTGGAGAGTCTCAGTTGGATCTCAGTTCCATGTTTACCCTTTCTTTTTTTTTTTTTTGTTTTTTTTGTTTTTTTCTTTTTCTTGGTACCAGGGAGTGAACTCAAGGGTACTCAACCACTGAGCCACATCTCCAGCCCTATTTTGTCTGTGTGTGTGTGTGTGTGTGTGTGTGTGTGTGTGTGTGTATGTGTCTGTGTTTGTAGAGACAGAGTCTCTGTTGCTTAGCACCTCACCATTGCTGAGGCTGGCTCTGAACAGGTGATTCTCCTGTCTCAGCCTCCCAAAGTGCTGGGATTATAGGCATGTGTCACGTGGCCCAGCTCATGTCTACCCTTTCTATCACTTGAGCTGAAAGCTTGCAAACTACATTTCCCAGACTCCTCTGCAAGTAAGCTTCCTGCTAGATCTTTCCAATAGGAGATATTGTGAGAGATTGGAACTGGGAGTGGGAAAGACACTATTTTCTTTTCTTTTTTCAGCACTTGTAGGAGAGGCAGAGGCAGACATGGGCAGCTTTAGAAGGCAGTGGGTTCCAACAGAATCTATGGAGACATCATCTTTATCAATGTTGGAATGTGTGGGTTCGTGGGATGCAACTCAGAAGAGAAACTAGATTTTTTGCTTTTGAATAATAGCACTGTTCTCTCTTACTCCTCAGTCTCATTTTCTCTCTTTTATTTTCCGGCCCTTCTAACAACTTTATAGTCAATTCTCTGCATTAAATTTCTCTCTACTGGAAATATCTGTATTAGTTTTAGTATTCCTTGCATATGCTGACTTACACTCCAATATAACAACATAATAGAACACTAAATTTTAAAATAACAAAATTCACACACTTGCCCAAACACCAATAAATACAAGTTTCATTTTCTTATGTTTCCTTTCTTGTCCCTGAAACTAAATACATTTTAGATGTTCAACTTTTTAATAGTTTTAAAACTTTAGACTCATTTCAGAGATTAGCATATTACTTGGTTATAACTTTCCCAGTAATACTAATGCCTTAAAATATTGATTATTATTTATTTGAACTTTTTTCTTATTCTGATACCAGAGATATAATCCACATTGCAAGAAGGGTGAAGAAATAATGGATTCATGTCTATTTGTGGAGACTGACTACCTTAATTTCTATACCATACTTAAGAAGTAGCATTCATTCAGTATTATCAACTACTATGTGGACTTACCTTCACTGGTCGCTTAAATTAAGGATGTAAAATAGCAAATATTAATTTTGCTTCTCTTGGGTTTTGGATTATTATAATTACCTTTGGATATCAGATTTATTTCTTATTAGCTCAGTGACTTCAGAAATCTACATACTGTCTCATCCTCAATTTCCTAACTATAAAATGGGAATAATAATGCCTATTAACAGATTTGTTTAGAGGGTTATAAAAGATATCTGTGCCTGGTAGCTAGAGTAACTAATAATCCCATATTTCCTCAGTTCTAAATTAAAGTTTTATTAAAATGTTTTTAGAGATATAAGGTGGTATAAAAAAATGTAAATGTACACATAAAATGAAAAAGGGATAATTTAAGTATCATTCAAATATGAAAAAACTGGTTATGTAGTACTGGTTCTGTCACCTTTCTAGAGACAAATGTTTAATTTGATCAGCTTTGCATACTTTGTTTCTCCTTTTATGGAGGATAAACAATACTACAGTTCAAAAATTAATCTAGTCATGGTTGCACACACCTGTAAACCCAGCTACTTTGATAGTTGGAGCAGGAGGATCATGAGTTTGAGGCCAACCAGGCCAAAATAGCAAGGCCCCATCTCAGAAGTAAAACTTATTGAGTTCCAGTTAGAAAGCAGGAAGAAGAGGGAAAAATAATAGCATATTGATTGTGTTCTTTCTTTAGACCAACCCCATCTAATACAGTAGATACCAACCATATGTAGTTATTAAATATATACCAAGTAGCCTGCCTGATAAACCTTAACTAGTACATTTGCACTAGTTAAATTTCAAATGCTCAATGGCAGCATGTAACTAGTGCCTATCTTACTGAACAATGGACATACACAACACTAATAATCATCACAGTGAGTTCTGTTGTACAGTGCTATGCTAGAAAATTCATCCAAATTTTAAAAAAAGCCAGAAAAAAATTAGAAAAGCTGGAACTAGGTCAATATACTTGAGCAAATAGTTCTTACAGCCCACAAGGGAAAGTGACAATTAAATTTATTATGCAAAGTTTAAAAGATATTGAGAATGATTATTTATTGCATTATTTATTTCAAATCCCTTGGGTAACATCAACAGACAGCTTCAGATGTTTTTACCATGAAATTTTAGATGCTGCTACCAAATGTACAACACACTACTGTGTACTGTCATAAGTCAGCTAAAACACTTGTAAACATATGTCATGTCAGTCATTAAGAAGAAGGGTATAATTACATTTTTAAATGTGGTAAAGCATTTTGAAAGTAGTGTATAATTTTCTAGAGCAGCAACCTTTGTGAACATATCTTTCTCTGAGTGTTTGTACAGCCTGACATCTTCAGGTTTGTTCAAATCAAGAGCCCCACTGTGAACAAGCCAGCTGTAGACAATAGAAACAATTTGTTCTTTAGGTGCCATTTCACTGGGAGAACCAAACAGAAGGAGCAACATAAGCACAGGATCACAGCTGGACAGAAAATCAAGACAGGAGAGGTTACTACCAAATTAGACCAGGCAGCTGAAAACTCCCTAAATTCTACAAATATTAATCATTTTTAATCATTGCTTATGACCAAGATGAAACAATAGCAAATCTGTCTTTCATTCTGCAAAAGTTGATGGCTTTGCATTGTTAAAGTATAGCATATCTCATCATGCATCTCATGACTTAGAATCTACACCTTTTAATTTCTGGGTTTATTTTCTGTATCCCACTACTTGAATGCAAACTCTCTGAGAATATCTTCCTTTTCTTTTTTGTTCCCTCCTGTTCCCTTGCACCAGAGCAAGCCAAAACATCATAAAGCACAATTAGAAGGAGCGCTATTCACATTGCACTCACAATACATGTTTATCTTGGCATATAATAGGTGCACAATAAACATTTTAACAAATAAATTAATATAAGCAAGCTAAATTTATTCAAATTTTATTCAAATTTTCAAGTTGAGGATTTGAGCTTCTTGGGTACTTTGGTTGTTCAATAAACATTTGTTGAATTAAATAGAGAAGCAGGGTGAAGTTCTATAGAAATATTTCAAAATATAGAAACACTGAGTATTTCTCAAGTGTTTCTCTTTCATGTTAAGATATGAGATATTATTGGCAATGGGAAACAAATGCTGCTCAGTATTATTTTTGTTCACATAGTTATTTATTTAGAGAAGGAAATTCTGTTTTTCTTTTATTCAGTTAATTGAAATACTAGCTTATGCTGACCATATACAGATAAATACTTATTATTTTGGTTTTAATTTTTATTTATTCAGTATTAAAAATTACTAAGTGCCAGTGTTGATCTTGGGACTGTAAAACCTATCAAAACTTGTGCCTCTGTATATAAGCATCACAACATAGAGTGGTACCTGCTAAGTTAGGGGTATGTGCATAGAGTATGGAATCCTTGAAGACCCTTTAAGGAAATCAGCAGATAAATCTTTTCTGTCACTTTTATTTTATCTTTTCCTGTCTCATTTTATTTTAGTTGCTTTCCTTGTAAACGTTACATAGCTGGATTTTTTCTCTCTTTGTTATATTCATTTGTCCACTTGGAATGCACTAGTCTTTTAATAAGGAAATTTGACTTATTCGTGTTGATGGTGAGAACCATAAAGAAATCTTATCTACGTCTGCTCACCTTTCCCCTTCTCAATATTTACTCTGACCACACTATTTAAAATTGTGCACTTAGTCTCCCTTTCTCCTGTTACTGTTAAAATATCCCCCATCCTGTTCTGTTTTTATTTTCCACAGAATTTATATTCCTTTAGAGTTGTTACATGAATATTGGAATATCTATATTCCTATACCACTGCCTTTTAATTTTATTTTATTCTTTTGATTCCTTCTTTCATTGACATTGATTCTAAAAGAATGATTTTATTTCATTTCCCGGCTCACAACTTTATTATGCCATTTTATCAAGGTCTTAATTTCATTTTCCTCCTTGAACTCTAGAAGATAGTTTTTTGTTTGTTTGTTTTTTAATAAAGTCAGGTCCTATCTCATGAAAAGAGCCTTCTCATATTCTCCTGAGGACACTAATTGTACTTCTTCTAAATTATCTTTTAGATTACATTATTACTTCGGTTTCCCTAAAGTTCTGTTTCTCTCCCTTGTATTTCCATTCAATACTATTGGTTTTCCTAAAATGTTTAGGATTCTCGATCACATGCTCACTTTCTCATCTAACACGCTTGGTGTGCATGTATTAATAAGAATGGCACATGACCCTATTTCTTTTACCACTATGGCACAACTGTTGAATCCCATGCTCCTACTGAACCATGACACTGCTAATGCTGTTTAAAGTTGGTAAATTATAATAACATTTTGGAAAGGAAATTTGAAAAATGAAAATGAATTGTTTAAAATGAGTCCACAAGTTTGACAATATTAATTACTGTGATTCAATAATTTGAACTTGTATTAATTTTCTGTTATGTGAAACTTTAAATGGAAAATATCAATTGCTAAAAAAATTCAGAAAAGTATGTATTGTATAAATCCTAGAAAAGTACACATTTTGGTCATTAGAAGTAAAGTGAATGAGTAAAACAATTACCAAACACATACCAGAAAACTCGATATCTCAAAATGTAGATCAAATGGGAAGTGAGAGCAGCCAGAAACATGAAATGTTTTGCTTCATTGATGGCAGGCATGAAATGAGCTAAGAACTCAGGGATCCCTTTGCCAAAAAGTGTTAAGTTTTTAGTCAAGGCCACATTGCACATAAACCATTTCTGATATCTCTATATACTGCTAGCATTTTAATGAGAAACAGTGATATGTAAATTAAATAGACAGTAATTAATGAGAGAAGTTATTTTAAAGGAAAATCTGTGGAGGTATTGGGAGATCTATGTCACTTAAGGAAGACACAAGGAAAGAACTTAAGTTATGTCTGTAAGGGTTAGTGAGAGACTATAGTCCCATTAAGTGCTGAGTGTGGCACATATCTGTTATTTGAACAATTTTAATTGTGTTTCATTATTTTAATTTTAATTTGTGTTTTATTATGGTTTTATAGTTTCCACATGTTTGGGTCACTGTCTGGAAGGGATCAGATCCCGAGAAATGGAAGGGTCTCACTTCACTAGCTGCTTATATAAGTTGTCCTGTATTAGGAACACTCATGATAACCTAATTAATTCTATCACTCTTCTTCTGTTCCTTTGCCACTGGGCATTGAGAAAAATGGAAAGAAAAGAGAAAAATTCCACTGTAGAAAACAAATGTTATATCTTATTCCTCAATTTATAGGCAAGAATTTAGAAATGTCCTTTCTATCACAAGCAAAATTCTCTAGGTTTTATCTGCCTGTTATTTAGATTTTACCAAGCTATGTGATCATACCTTCAAGTATCAAAATACTACTTCTAGGTTATTAGTCCCATTTTTTGTTCTAGAATCAATGACTATCTCCTGAATTTGAGTAACATTATCTTAAAGCATTTTGGCCAGAAACCTGTGGATTTTTAATGTAGTTGGTTTTACTGCTCAGTTACAGCTCACCTTTAAAGAGTTATGCTTTATAAACAACTCCTAGAAGTGCATTTTATTGTCTATGGTGGTCAAGTTGTTTCTGTAATGATGCTTGAGACATCTTCATGGATATGAGCTTCATGGATATGTCACTTATCTGTGGATATGCAAAAAAGTGGATGATAATGGGACCTTTTGTAGAGAAAAGCAACTAGATTGCTTATTCTTTTTTTAAATTCTAAAATGTTTATTACCATAGAAGCTACACATCTGCAATTGAAAAAGATAAAATTTAGAATAAAATAAAAGTTTAATTTTGATATATATAAATTACTATATGTAATTTTTTTTTTTACTATGTGTAAGTTAGTAATGCAATTTACTAAACTTTTGGCAATTTTTCTTTCTTTTTTTGGAGGAGGGCACTGGGGATTGAACTCAGGAACTCTCAATCACTGAGTCACATCCACAACCTTATTTTGTATTTTATTTAGAGATAGGGTCTCACTGAGTTGCTTAGTGCTTCACTGTTGCTGAGGCTGGCTTTGAACTAGCAATCCTCCTGCCTCAGCCTCCTGAGCCACTGGGATTACAGGCATGTGTCACCACGTCTGGCCAAAGATTGTTTATTCTTTAAAACATGTAAGAATATCTCCTGGAACTCCTTTCTTGATTTCCCTTCCATTGTACTTACTGTTTAGGCCCAAGGTCTTGTCACTGCTACCTAATTGATACTTCTTCCAATTACTTAGAATCTTCTATATTAATCTGTTTTTATCATATGAATCTGCACTTAGCAACCTTCACCTTTGTGGTTTGCAGTACCTACAAAATGAAAAATAAACACTTTGGCCTACTACCAATGCTGATGCCCAAATTCCTGCTCCCTAGAATACGCCTCTATGACATTATAGCTCACATTCAGCTTTTCTCTCCAGGTTAGTTACAGTCTATTCCTTTCTAGTTTTTCTTGGTTCAATTTATTGGAGTGGAACACTAGTGAGAGTGTTATCTCTGGCTATATGGATAGCAATATCTATGGATATTCTATGCACACTTTTAAGCCTTGTTACAGTTTGGATTATTGTCTTCAGAATTCATGTGTTAAGGGCTTAGTTTCCAGGATGGGGCTATTGGAAGATGCTGGAAGATGTAGGGCTTTGAGATGGGGCTTTGAGATGTAGAAGCCTAGAGGGAGGAACTTAGGTCATTGGCTATGTGCCCTAGTAGGGGATGGGAAGACCCAGCCAGTCTTCTCAGTTTCTTTCTGCTTCCTGGATCATGATATAAGGAGTTTGGCTCTACCACACACTCCTGCCATGATCTGTTGCCCTTACTACAGGACCAAAATAAATATGGTCACCCAACTTTGAACTAAAACTTCTAGAAATGTGAATCGAAATAAGTCTTTCTTCTTGATAAGTTAATTGCTTCAGGAAGTATGTTGTAATAATGCAAAATTGACTAATACAAGCCTATGTCATCTTCCTTAATCATATAGATTAATTGCAATTCCCATTGATCTCTTCTAACATTCAACCACATAATACTTATGAAGAGTTTGCAACAGTGTCTAAAATATAACAGGTACTTATTAACATAATAATAATAAATAATCATATTTTACACTTACTTTTTACTTTTCTTCCCTTTATAGTTGTGTGTTTTTAAGGGCCGTTACCATCTCTAACTCATCTTTGAAGGGCTGTTCACAACAGTCCTTAATAAAAATTTATTAAATGTCTGGTTCAGTTATGAGGTATCTCCCAAAATTTCATTTGTGAGACAAAGCAAGAATTTTCAGAGGTAAAGTGATGGGATTATGAGAACTAAAAAACTAATTAAGTAGGTAGTAACTGTAAGTGAGAAGACTGTGACTAGAGGAGGTAAGTCACTGACCATATCCCTTTGGGGTTTATATTTTATCCATGCTGAGCAGAGCTCTCTCTCTCTGTTTCCTTGTTGCCATGTCCTTGGTAGTTTTCTTCTACCATGCCCTTCTGCTATGATTTTCTGCTGCTTCTCAGGCCCAGAATTATGGAGTCAGCCAACTGTAGACTGAACCTCTGAAATTGTGAAACAAAATAAACTTTTCCTCCTCTTTAAGTTATTCTCCTCAGGCATTTTGGTCACAGCAACAAAAAGCTGACTTAAACATTAAATAACATAGTGACATTTGCTATTCATTTGCAGTTTTTTATAGATTGTTTATTGATACAAGTGGGAATATATGTATGAGAATATTTGCTGGTCATCAAATCCGTAGAAAGATATGGCATTGCTCTTGCCAACTAAGATTGCTCTTTGACACCAGTGTAAAACATTGAATGGTTAATAATAACCTCTTCCCACTCCCCTGGCCTACCAGTTATTCATATCGTACACCATTCATCTTCTGATTTCCTTAGTATCAACTGTGTTCTCTTCCTGTTCTCGTCTCATTCCTTGATGCCACTCCCCCCCACCACCACCACCACCACCACAGAATGGCCTAGGTTCTTTCCAATTAGAACTTTGGAGAACAGCTCCAAGTTTGTCACATTTTATATGATTTCAACTGTCTATACCCTTTCAATATTCCTTGATATTTGTTTTCCCAACTCTGCTTACTCCAGAGACTCTCAGTCAGTTTCTTTTGGTCTGAGGCAGGATTCAGGGAATTGACAAACTTAGTGAAGTCTTTCCCTTTCATATCTTTCAAAGAGGATATGCCTGCTTCATTTCCTAAAGATATAAGGGAAAACAAATGCATCAATGTGTAAGACAATGTACAGTTATTAATTCAGAGTTACATAAAACTATGGAATTATTTTAAAATCATGATACTCAATATATTGCTTGGTAACATCTCCCTGAGCCCTTAACAATACAGGTTATTGTTAGCAAGCATGAATTCACAAAGAATACAATTTTTATCTTGCAATGAAATTCTGTGTAGACCACCTGTATTACTGGACCTAGGCTTAAAGACTGGCATTAGGCCAAGACATTAATAACAAATTACAGAAACTGAGCAAAAAAAAAAAAAAAAAACCAAAAAAACGAAAAAGTGTCCTTTTCCTAGCTAGATTAATGGAGAAAGCTTAAACATCTGACAGAATTATTTTGCGCTATGTGAAAATCTCTCTTACTGGGTCACCATTACTCAAAGAAGGGCCTGCTGAAAATAAGAAATTCACAGCTATCCTGCTGACATGGAAAGAAAGAAAACTTCAAAGTAAATCTTGAAGAAATGATTTTTAAAGCAGTAGAGTTGAGGCTTGACCCAATAATAGATTTTGAAAGGGTGTTTGGTATCTCTGTGGTAAGTCAGGCTGTCCAACAGACAAGGCTCCCAACCTGACTGCACCCAGGCTGGAGGTGCCTTAATAGTGATATTGATTGAATATAAACAAAGACGGGCGAAAGCAACCAAGATAGCAGAGAAAAATGTATTTTGGGAAAAAGGTTATTATCTTCCTTTGGGAGGACTAATACTACAGCCATAGAAATTCACTTTACCACAAATATTTTTTGAGATCCTACAATGTGCCAGGCACTGGATAAAAGACACATTTTCTAACTCTCAAGGTATTTGCAGGCTACTTTATGTGTTTTAGGGAGGTAGGTAAAAGGAGGGAAGAATCCATGGCCCCTACACAAAAATCAAACCTGCCACTTTAGTATTATCAGTAACCCACACTCTGTTGAATTGCTCTGAAAAAAGAACTAGACCACACAGAAATGGCTCTCATTTTGTTTCTGTCACAAAATAGCTGGATGACTTAGAGCACTCATTGCCCTTCTTTGAGCCTTAATTTCCTCTTGACCACATATGGGGCAGGGTGAAGACAGCGGAGTGGGACAGGAAGAGAGTAATCAAGATTACTTCCAAATCTGCTTCCAATTCTTAAATTTAAATTTGGTTGGGAATCGATAATCAACACAATATAAGAATGTGACCTCTAGACAATCTGTGAGCAGAATCGTGGCAAAAATCCATTTGTGTCAGACCCATTTGCAGTTACTCAGGCCAGATTGGGGTCTGTCTGGCAACAGTGAAACTTTTTTTAATCACATACTTACCCTCATTTCAGTTATTTTCTCTAATATATGCAGAAGGTTTTTATAGATAACCAGGAAACAGTCCAGCTGCAGTTAGGGGGGAAAAGTGCAGCTATACAAAACCCCTTTGACTTTGTTCTCCCTTCCATTAAATTGGTTTTTTTGAAGTCATCCGATGTGGACTCACTTTGCTAAACGGAGTACCTAATGATAGCTGAAACATCAGCCTTTCTCTTGATCAATGTAAATGGTTGGCTTCTTCCTTTTGAGATATCTTCTATCTAATATGCTATAGGTAGAACTTTCCCCAAGCAGTACACATTATGGACCTCCTCAAAGTGAGAAAAGGAAAAGGAGAATCTACCATCTTAAAGAGGTGGCCATATACAAGGTAAACACTTAGAATTTTACTGTCACCCATCAATTAAAGCCTATAGTGTAAGGCAGGCAGAGTTCTAAAACTGAAGTGGTGGGGGGAAAGACAATTTGATCTTGCAATCTAATGCCTAAGGGAAGCAGTATACATGTGTAAATACAAAAAAAAAAAAAAACAAAGAACTTCAAATAAGTGCTGTTACAAATCACAGCTCCCACCTGTCTGTGGTTGCAGTGCCTCACTTTGGGTCTGTCCTATGGACCACTTCATGCCTACCTTAGAGCTTCTCCAGCAGGATGCCTGTGGGGACCCACCAGGCACTCATTCGTAGAATTGCCACCCTTGAACAATGAGCAATGAAAACCTGGGGTGTGGAAGACAAATGTCTTTTCTAGTATATTTCCAGAGGAAAGTTCTAGGATGGATCTAATTAAGCACCTTGCAAGGTCACACTAAATTGAAAATACACTCTTGTATTTACTTCCCTTCCCTACTTCATTCTCTGTCCCTCAGTCTTGTTCTTGAGATCATTCCAAAGTAGAATACCCTTAGGCAAGCTTTCATCTAAAAGTCTGCTTTATGGTGAGACCCAGGCTACTGTGCCATACAAAATCCTTTGCTTCTGCAGCTTTATCTATTGATGTACTCCTTACAGCAGACTGAAATATATTAAGGGGTGGGGCACTGTGGGCAGAGATGGTTGGAGAAAGAGACTTTAGAATTGTCTTGCAAGCAAAAAATTTCTTTGAAATCAGATGTTTTATATTAAAATTCATATGAATTTTGCCTTCTTCACAATGATTTTTTTTGTATGTTTTAATATAAAAATATTAACTTCATAATAGCTCCATAATGACCTGAGGTTGACAGCAGCTCGCTGTTTCTGGTATTGCTGCCATCTAAATCATGCTTTATAGCATTTTCTTTTTTTTTAGTGCTGAGGATTGAACCAAGGGCCTTGTACATGCAAGGCAAGTACTCTGCCAACTGAGCTATATCCCCAGCACCTTCATAGCATATTATTATTATTATTGTTATTATTATTATTGTTATTGTTATTGTTATTATTATTATTATTATTATTATTATTTTGGCACCAGCAATTGAACTCAGGGATACTCAACCACTGAGCCACATCTCCAGCTCTGTTTTGTGTTTTATGTAGAGGCAAGGTCTCACTGAGTTGCTTAGCACCTCACCATTGCTGAGGCTGGCTTTGAACTTGGAATTTTCCTGTCTCAGCCTCCCAAAGTGCTGGGATTACAGGCATGTGCCACTGTGCCAGGCTCCTTTCATAGCATTTTAATGGGCCTATTTGCTCAAGTCATTCCCTTGCTTAAAACTGCTGAAGGACTGATTATTTGATGAAGAAGCTCAAACTCCTTAACCTGATTTACAAGGTCCTGCATAGTTTGGCTATAGTTTGGTCTAACATCTGCTAGCTTGCAATTCTTATCATAGTTTGGTCCTGCATCTCTAGTCATTTGCTCTCCTGGGTGTTTATCATCTAGTCTTGACAAATTTTCTTTGATCTCTTTAGCTGTCCATGTTCTCCTGCCTTGTGTACTTGTTCTTTTTGTTGAATTAGTCTGTAATCTTCACCCAAATACTCTTGAACCTGAACTTCTGCAAGTTTTCAGCACTCAGCTGCCTCCCAGGGAAATGATTTTTTGCCTTTGTCTGGGTTGGGTGCTTGCCCATGTACTCCTACAAGTTCTTAATTTTCCTCTATTATAGCACATGATTCACCTTTTGTTCTTGTCTGTTGGTTTGGTTCTTCCATGAAACATAAACATGGTACAACAGGTCACTCTATCAGTGCCTCTTGTCCAGTTTCTCTCACAAGTAAAGACTATAAAATTAGTGTTCCTTGAGTCACTGAGCTCAAATATTGTTCCTAACATCTGCTAGCTTGCAATTCTTATCAGTGCTTCTAGGGTTAGATTTCTCAACTGAAAAATAATAATATCCTGATTATAGAATGATTAAGAATAAACAATTCCTGAGAGGAAGGTAGTGGATTGAAGGAGAGCTGTACTCCTCAGCAGTTCATCAGCACAGGACATAAACAGCAGGAAGGCAGTACCTCAGTGAGGTGGGTGACTAAGGGAATTCACTGAAACTCAACATTGAATAGTAAAAAATTCATAAAGGCACAGGAATTTGGAAACTTTGAACATAAACATATGAAATGATACATTAGAGATGTACTGGCTTGGCTGGCATTGGTGTTGGCATAGACATCCACACTGCCAGCCCAAAGCAGAGGTGAGGAGAAGCAGAGGCAGAGAAAGTGTGGGAAATAAAATTGGCTTGGGGGAACCTGTGGAAAAGAGAGGGAGACTGAACTTAATTGACCCAGAGATGGTGGGGAAATTGTTGAGTGAAACGTGACCCAAATCACTGGGCCCACAGGCAGAGTCCAGCAGGAACCAGAGTCCCTGGAGTGCCAGAAACCATGTTGAAATGCCTGTTTGGCAGTGAACAGAGGCAGGAGATCAGTAACTCATACAGGAAGTTGTCAGCTGATCCAGCAGGCACCTATTGAAGATCCAGAGTGCGCCTGGACCAGCATGGTTGAAAAAGGCACACACAGAATTGTGCTTAGGGTGAGCCAGACTTGGTATACTGAGAACAGAGAGCTCCCTTTGTTGCTGGCATCCTATACAAACAACTTGGAAGATGCTGGTAACTGGATAGACAGGAGTCCCCAAACTACAGGTCTAATCCTGAGTAATTCACATCCATTGCAGCGAACGTGTGAAACTGGTGGAGGTTTAGACTTCTTAATCTAAACTGGAATTTGGGGTGGCTTCTAAGATCCAGATGACCAGCAGAGATTGGCATCTGCCCAGCAAAAGGTGTGTCCATCAAATTTTAAATACTCACCGACAAAGTTCCAAAGGTCAGCCAAGACTCAACTCCACCTCCTGGACCTTCCAGTTTGAAACTCTGCACTATCTCCACTATGGAAGTGCCTCATTTATCAGCACTCCCCAGTTTATCCATCCTATACTGTGAGAAAGGAAGCTGATAGCTAGTACAACCAGCACTGGCTCCTGACCACAGTGGCTAGCAGCTTGGGGAGAAACACAGAAAAGCAGGACTCAACAACCCCATCCTTGATCCAAGGTTCAGAGAACCCCCAAATAAACAAATCAATAAATAAATACAAAGAAAGCCACAAGCAATGCCTAAGCAATGTACATTCATTATTATTCTTGTCAGCAATTTTGACCACCTTGGTGTAAACATCCCTTTATTTCTCATTAAGAATTTTTTTCTGTCCTCTTCTTTTCCTTTTTTATCTTATTAAACTTTTTCTCCAATCTTACTGAGTGTGTATATGCACGTGTGTGTGTGTGTATAAATGTATTTTTTCATTTATTTTGTCTTCTTCTTCACTTATTTATTATTTATCCTTGGGTTGACTTTTCTGGGCTAAAATTTTAAGTGTGTTTAATTTGTTTTGATCTTATATTTGTTTTTTTTTTTGTTCATACTTTGGTTTTTGTAACTCTTATTATCCCTACTTCACTCTATTCCCCCTCTAATAGTTAATTTTTTCTATCCCCTTACTCTCCTTCTTTATTACTTTTGGTTATTTTCTAATCTTCAGTTTTTGTAGCCTTTATCTGCTACCTTTCCCCTGCTTCTTTTCTATTCACTTTTTAAATGTTTCAGTCTCTTATCTTCTTATTCTATTTCCTCTTCACTTAAGGTGTAATTTCACTGATAGAATTATCCAGTTTGTGTAATTCCTACCCCATTCATGTTGTTGAGATTATCAATACAGTCACAACATAGTGGACATCTGCTGTTTAAAGCCTGACAATATTTATGGTTGTGTTGGTCCTGATGTTAAATTCTTACCCCACCACTCCTCCACAAGTGATAATTAGTGTAATAGATGTCAAAATAGACATGAGACATTTATTTTAAGGCTCTACATTGGTGGCTAATATTATTGCTATTCCTTGTTCCCTCTTTCTTTAAGAGGGATTGGGAAGTAATAGGGATAATTTAATCTCACAGAGTAGAGATTCTGCTGACAAGCAATGCTCACAACTCATCCAAGTAATAGTTTACCTCACTCCACACATGAACTGACTCACTAGATCTTCAACAACATCTCAACACATAGAATAAGGAGACAAAACCCAGAACCAATCACTAGGTCCCAAGCAGGAACAACTAGAGGGAGATCTCAGGTCCCATTCCTGGATATCTACTTACAGAGTCAATCAGAGAAGTCCCTATAACCAAGAAAAGATAACTACATACCAAATGTCAAATGCATAAAAGAGGAAGAGGAATTCATTTCAACTGATGTGCAAGTCTAAGATCTCTGAAAACCGAGGAAACATGCAAACAAATTTCACCCCAATTTTGCAGTCCCCAACAAGGAAACCCACAGGTATGGAAGTGAATAAAATTCCAGAAAAAGACTACAAAAATGATTATTAAAATATTCAATAAAGTAAAAAAAAAGTCTAAGGAACAAATTCAAAGAGCAAATACAGGAGGTGAAATCCATTTCAATAAATAAATAGTTAAAAGGAATCAGTCAGAACTCCTAGAAATAAAAAAGACAGTGGATCAAATTAAAAATTTACTTTAAAATATCACTAACAGATTAAATTGCATAGATAATAGAACTTCAGTACTCAAAGAGAGAATTTCAGGCCTTGAAGACAGGATATATGTACTTTAATACTTAGTATGCAATAAAGGAGTAGGGGGAAGACCATGATCAGAATATATAAGAACTCTGGGACAATACTGATAGACCAAACCTAAGGGTAGTTGAGATAGAAGAGAACCTAGAAAATCAGGCTAAGGACATTAAGGACTCTTTCAATGAATTAATAGTAGAAAAATGTCCCAACCTTAGATATGAGATAGAAATCCAAATACAGGAACATACAAAATCCCAAATAGAAAAGATAAAAACAGAACCTCTCCAAGACACAACAAATCAAAATGCTTAATATAGAAAATAAAGAAATAATAATTAAAAGCTGCAAAAGAAAAATCTCAAGTAACATTTGCAATCAAATCAATAAGGCTCACTTCTGACTGCTCAAACCAGACCTCAAAATCAAGAAGGTCCAGGCCTTAAAAGAAAACAACTGCCAGCCAATATTGTTATATCTAGCAAAGCTATCTTTCAGAATTGATGAAGAAATAAAAATTTTCCATGATAAGGATAAACTGAAAGAATTTGTGACCACTAAGCCAGTAGTACCAAAAAAAATAATTAACAAGACACTATATATAGAACTCAAAAACAAATTCCAAAGCTCCCTAATAGATGATGTTCACTAGAAAAGCAGCTAACTAAATGAAAATCAAGACTGAATTAAATATAACAAACCAAAATGACAGGAAATACAAATATCTATCCATAATAACATTGAATATAAATGGTCTCATTCCTCAGTTAAAAGACATAGAATAAAAAAAAGAATTACTCATAAAAATCCAAAACAGGTAACAAGAATATTCATCTTATGATGCAACTCATATGTGTCCATAATAGATGTATATATAATTTTTAATATAGTCATGAAATGAAAATGAATAAATTATATATCTACATGTAACAAAAAGGAGATATCTTCAAATATATTATCAAATGAAAGCCAAGTGAAAAAGAAAAAAAAAGACATAGATTGACAAAATGGGTTAAAAAAATCAATAGCCAACTATTTACCATTTGCAAAAGACACATCTCATAAGCAATGACATTCATAGGCTGAAAGAAAAGGATGGAAAAAAATTCTATGCAGAGTCCAAAATCAAATAGGAGTAGCTATTCTCATATTTGACAAAGCAGATTTCAAACAAAAATTAATCAGAAACAAAAATGTTTTGGCATTGTTTTGGAATTGTTCCTTATGCCAAAACATACTGGCATAAGGAACAATCCAGCAAGAAGATACAACAAAAGTAAATATTGATGTCCCAAATGTCAGTGCACTTAATTATATTAAAAATATTTCTTGACATTAAATCCCAATACAATATTACTGTGTAATTTCAACACATCCATTTCACCAATAGAAGTGTCACCCAAATAAAATCAATAGGTATTTCCAATCCAAACAATACTATAAATCAAGTAGACATAACAGACATCTATCTACAGAGTATTTTACCCTAAAGCAGCAAAATTTACTTTCTTATCAACAGCACACAGAACTTTTTCTAAAATAGACCATGTTCTAGATCACAATAAAAGTCATAGCAAATACCAAAAAATTGATGTAACCTGTGCAGCCTATGAGATCATAATGGAAAGAAACTAGAAAGTAAAAATTACAGAAACATGCAGATTGAACAGTATTCTTTTAAAAGAGGTATGGATCATAGAAAAAATGAGAGAAGAAATCAAGAAATACTTCCAAAATAAATGAAAGGAGAGATACAACATATCAAAATCTATGGCACATTATACAGCAGTTCTAAGAGGAAAATTTATAGCATTTATAGCTTATGTTATAAAAAATAGGAAGATTCCAAATAAACAACCTAATGTTACATATCAAGGCCCTAGAAAAGGAAGAACAAAATAATGCCAAACCTCTAGAAGATAAGAAATAATTGATTGGAGTCAAATGTTAATAAAATTGATAATAAAAAAATTACAAAGAATCAATGAAAGAAACAGTTTAATCTTTGAAGAGATAAATAAGATTGATAAATGTTTAGCCAAATTAGCCACAAAAAAGACACAAATTAATAAAATTAAAGATGAAAGAGAAGCTATCACCACATGCACTTCTGAAAACCAGAGGATTTTTAGTAACTAATTTGAAAATTTATACTCCTATAAACTGAAAATCTAGAAGACTTTGACAAATTTTGGGTAATGACTTCCCAAATTGAACCAGAAAGATAAAGAAAACCTAAAAGACCAATGTCGAATAATGAGATTGAAGCAGCAATTAAAAGTCTCCCAATGAAGAAAAATCCAGGACCAAATGAATTCTTAGTCAAGTTCTACCAGACCTTTAAAGAATTAACACCAATCCTCTTCAAATTATTCCACGAAATTGTAAGGAAAGGAACACTCCCAGATACATTCTACGAAACCAGTATAACCCTGATACCCAAACCAGACAAATAACATCAAGAAATGAAAAGTATAGACCAACATTCCTGATAAACATAGATGCAAATATCCTTAATAAAATACTAGCAAACCACATTCAAAAACATATCAAGAAGGTAGTATACCATGATCAAGTGGGTTTCATCACAGCATGCAAGGTTAATTCAACATATGTGAATCAATAAATGTAATGCACCATATACATAAAATTAAAGACAAAAAATCATGTGATCACCTCAATAATGCAGAAAAAAGTCTTTGATAAAATCCAGCATCCATTCATGTTAAAAACACTGGAGAAACTAGGCATAGAAGGAACTTACCTCAACATTATAAAGGCTATATATGACAAAACCAAGGCCAACATCATACTAAACAGTAAGAAGCTAAAAGCATTTACTCTAAAATCAGGAACAAGAAAAGTATTTCTACTTTCACCACTCTTACTCAATATAGTTTTTGAAACTCTATCCAGAGCAATCAGACAGGAGGAGGAAATTAAAGGAATACAAAAAGGAAAAGAAGTTGTCAAGTTATCTGTTTGCTGATGACATGATCCTATATCTAGAAGACCAAAAACTCCACCAGAAAATTACTAGTAAGTTCATCAAAGTAGCAGGATGTAAGATTTATACTCATAAATAAATAGCTTTCCTATACTACAATGGTGATTCTGTGGAGAAAGAAATCAGAAAAACTATTCCATTTGCAATAACATCCAAAAAATTACTTGAGAATTAATATAATTAAGGCTGTTAAAGACCTCTACAATGAAAACTATAGAGCACTAAAGAAAGAAATATAAGAAAGTCATAGAAAATGAAAAGACCTCTCAGGTTCTTAAATAGGCAGAATTAATATGGTCAAAATAGCCATACCACCAAAAGCATTATACAGATCTAGTGCAATCCCCATCAAAAGACCAATGATCTTCTTCACAGAAATAGAAAAGAACTGTCCTAAAATTCATTTGGAAGAATAAAAGACTCATTCTGAGCCAAAGCAATACTGACCAAGAAGAGTGATACTGGAGGTATCAAACAATACCTGATCTCAAATTATAACACAGAGCTACAATAATAAAAATTGCATGCTACTGACATTAAAATACATATGAAGACCAATGGAGTAGAATAGAAGACACATAGACAAACCCACACACTTTGATAATTGACAAAAGTGCCAAAAATATGTTAGAGAAAAGAGATACATCAAAATGGTGCTGGGAGATCTGGATAGTCATTTGTAGAAGAATGAGAGTAGATCCCTATTTCTCATCCTGCACAAAAGTCAAATCAAAGTGGATCAAAGGCTTATGAATTAGACCAGACACTTTGCAAGTGCTAGCAGATAACACAGGTCAACACTCCAACATATTGGCACAAGCACCAATTTCTCTAACAAAGACCCCCCCAAAGCTCAATAAATAAAGCCAAGAATCAATAAGTGGGATACCATCAAACTAAAAAGCTCTCTATATAAAAGGGAATGATTAAAAGCATGAAATGAGAGCCTACAGAAAAGGAGAAAATCTTTGGCAACTACTTCTCTGACAGGGCATTATTATCCAGAATATATAAAAAACTCAAAAAGATTAACACACACAAAATTAAACAACCTAATATGGGCAAAAGAACTAAACAGACACTTCTCAAAAAAATAAACACAAATGGCCAAAAAATATATGAAAAAAAATAGTTGAAGAACCTTAGCTCTAAGGATAATACAAATCAAAACTACATTGAGACTTTATCTCACTCCAGTTAGAATGGCAATCATCAAGAATACAAATAAAGATAAATGCTGGTGAGGATGTGGGGGAAAAGGTAAATTCATATGTTGTTGGTGTGACTGAAAATTAGTATAATCTCTCTAGAAAGCTGTACGGAGATTCTTCAAAAAACTAGGAATGGAACCATCATATGACCCAGCTATCTCACTCCTCTGCATTCATCCAAAAGAACTACAATCAGCACACTATGGTTATACAGCCACATTAATGTTGATAGCCGTGCAATTCACAATAGCCAAGCTATGGAACCATCCCAGGTAGCCTTCGATAGATGAATAGATTAAGAAAATGTGGTATGTATATACAATGAAGTTTTACTCAGCCATAAATAAGAATGAAATTATGGCATTGGCTGGTAAATGAATGGAAATGGAACACACCATCCTAATAAAATACACCAGACTCAGAAAATCAAGGTTCAAGTGTTTTCTCTCGTATGTGGAAGTTAGAGCAGAGTAAGGGG